>JAODAL010067038.1:0-17482 GCA_025379985.1 Phyllomedusa bahiana
CATGGGTCCACATTGGCACCAATGACAAAGTTAGAAGTAAGTGGAGTGTCCTTAAAAATGTTTTCTGGGACTTAGGCCAAAAGCTCAAGGCAAGGACCTCCAAGGTAGTTTTTTCAGAAATACTACCTGTACCACGGGCCACACCAGAGAGGCAGTGGGAGATTAGAGAGGTGAATAAGTGGCAAAAAAATTGGTGTAGGAAAGAGGGATTTGGGTTTTTGGAGAACTGGGCTGACTTCTGTCTTGGCTACAGCCAGGAAGTTAGAGGATTATTTAAACTAAGAACTCATGGGGATGGAAACTACAAAGATAGGGTGCAAGATAGTGAAGATAGAGAGCTCGGAACTAGTAATAAAACAAGGGGTGAAGTGGATGGAGAGAGTGTAGCAATAGTTAAAAACAGGATAAAGGAATAAAAAACTAAAAATCTCTAAATTGCATGCTGACCAATGCCAGTAGTCTCACCAACAAAATACATGAATTAAAATTAATTATTGCTGTAGAAGAATATGACATAGTGGGGATAACTGAGACATGGCTGGATGAGAGCTACGACTGGTGCGGTCAACTTACAGGGTTACAGTTTATTTAAGAGAGAAAACTCACTGTCAAACTGATCTCCAAAAATTATCAGGGTACTAAGCACTATCCTAGAATGAAGAAAAAACCCCAATAAAACTACAATTTTAAAAGATACCAGTTAAAATACAAAATACAAAATAACCCCTATTGTGGATACTATCTCAATATAAAGAAAACGATAAATACACAAAGGGCGGTATATTAGGGAGTAGTGTTGAGCGATTATTATCGACAAAGTTGAAATCGGCACAGTTTTTATGTTGATCGAAATTTTTAGATCATGCGATAATTTGGGTTTAAAATCTGTGCATCATCTATTAAGATCGCGCCTTTTAGGCGCTTCCTGTCATTTTGGCGGCCAGCAAAACAGCTTACAGAATAGAGCAGGGTGAGATGTGTGTGCGACGTCATGACTGGGATGTGTATTGTTGCGATTGGCTGGAAAAATCACATGACCTCGTTTTATATAGAAACAGCCCTTTTCCCGTTCAGCCTCAGTGTCTCTCAGCGTCTCATAGCAGTAGGACGTGCGCTCTGCCTGTGTCCAACCAGCTCAGCGAAATTATTCTATTTCTTCACAGAGAAAGCTCTACTGTTAGCTGTGATCCTTACAATTGCAGATTTGAAAAAAAGAGAAGCTTGGAAGCCTAAGAACACCATCCCAAAAGTGAAACACAGGGGTGGCAGCATCATGCTGTGGGTTTTGCCTGCAGGAGGGACTGGTGCACTTCACAAAATAATGGCAGCATGAGGAAAGAAGATTATGTCATTGATGCAAAACCATAATTGCAATAACCATTATAAGTGCAATACCATAAGTGTGACTTCAGAATTAATACCAAATGTAGCAATTATGATGAATGTAATCTCTAAAGCAATCTCTCACCGTGACCTCACTTCTTCTGTCAATTACAGGTATGTTTCTCCCTGTGAAGCACCACTCCCATCCTCCATTTGCTGTCCTGAATCCTTATGGGAATACCACACCCAACAGCTTCTCCATTTGATTGTTAACCTCCTGCTCTGCTGTCTTAATGTAATGGTAAAATGTTTCTCCCTGTGAAACCACCACTCCCATCCTCCATTTGCTGTCCTGAATCTTTATGGGACTACCTCACACCCAACAGCTTCTCCATTTGTATAGTTTAACCCCCATGCTCTGCAGCCTTATATGTAATGGTATGAATTTTGTGCTCTAATAACTTTGTCTGCATCTCCTACTGTGACAAAGGCCTCAATGCCCAGTTTCCCCACTAGCAAATCGCCTTCCTGCTCAGTAACACTCCCTCCACCCCTCCCACTTCTTTGTTTCACACCTGTATCTGTTAAGATAGTTTGACTATATAAATTGCACTGTTATTCTCTTGTTGCGGTCCCTTGATGCAATACCATCGATGCAATATCCATTAAGTGCATTCTCGCATAAGTGTGACTTCAAAATTATTACCAGCAAGATGAAACCAGAATTGAATCCAAAGGTAGACAACACAAACTTTTCTTTACTCCTTACCACACCAGCACCCAATATGTGCCTCTCAGTCACTATCATTACTGCTTCCCTTATCAACAAACTCTTTGTCTCCCCTCACACACCCACACTGGGGGCAATGGATTCCATATCTCCCCGTCTATCTACCCTCACACCTGATCCTACTCTTCACCTCTTCCATAGCAATTAAGACCGTTCACACAAAACCTAACAAACCCCTCTGCTCGTACCCAACACACACTTCTCACACTCTCCCTGCTTCTCCTTGCTGCTGGGGACTTATTCTCCCAATCCCGAGGGCCCCCTCATTGCATCCCACTGTTGATTTCAACCTGCCTTTTTACAGACCTAGAACACAAACTCCCACATTAACCCTTAAACTCAAAGCCCATTCCCCTCACCCCTGCTATCCCTTTTCCCCATGTCCTGGAGCTCACTGAATGCACGTCTGTGTCAACACAGCTTCTCTTTCATTCACGACTTTTCATCTCACGCGACCGTCCTCCTTCCTGGACTAACAGAAACCTGGCTGACCCCTTCTGACACAACTTCCCCTGGTGCCTCTCTTACGGGGCTCCAGTTTACCCACACCACCGCTCCTGAGCAGCCAATTGTGGAGCTGTCGGCCTTCTTCTGTCAGATGCCTGCTCCATAGTCCCCACCAACTTCTGCCTTCCCTCACCCTTCCCCCTTTGAGGTGCACCTCTGTCCGCATCTAACTCCCCCTCCAACCTCCTAGTGGATGTTGTCTACCGACCCCCAGCCCTTCCACTCCTTCATCGACACTTCGCTTCATGGCTCCTACACTTTCTCTCGGACAGACATCCCCAGTATATAATGGGAGATTTTAACATCCCAATCGACTCACCTAACTCCACTACTAGACAAGCTCCTTCACACTCCTCCTTCCTTCGGCCTCTCCAGTGACCTCTGGAGCCCTCAATACATGGATGGACATACGCTGACCACATCTTCACCCCCCTTGCCCTCTATCTAACCTCTTCAAACACTCTCTCCTTATCTCTGACCATCAACTTGCTCACCTTCTCCTCCATCTCTACCCCGCGCCCCACCTGCCCCAAATCCTATACACCCACGCAGGGAACCTACAAAACCTCAATCACACTCTCTCTGACTCACTTGCTCCCCTCATCTACAATATCCTCATTTGCTGACCCAGACACAGCCACCACTTTCGACAACACAAACAATCCCTCCACTCTTGACATGGTCCCCCCCTCTCATACATAATGCAACATGCAAAAATTAACAGACCAACCCTGGCCACACCACTCCACTAAATAGCTGAGACGAGCTTCCAGAATTGTCGAACGCCGCTGGAAGAAAACAAGCTCCACCACTGACTTCACCTCATACAAACAATCACTGCAAACATTTAAATCTGCACTCGAGTTTACTCAGCCAAACAGATTACTTCACCCAAATCTCATAACCCTGCTGTCGCACTAACCCTCAGACAACTGTTTAAAGCAACTTCAATGCCTTCTCCGTCCACAGCTCCCCTCCCCCATCTCTCCTCTCAGCAGAGGATTTTGCCACTCACTTCCTAAATAAGATCAATCTCATCAGACAAAGCTTCACCCTTCAGTCCCCTCCGCCTACCTCTTTCTTGGCAGTGTCCCCACAACCCACCCCTACACTGCTCATCACTACTCCCCCCTAACTTTCTCCTCTCCTGTCACTCAGACAAGCTCCATCCTCCCTACTATCCCAAAGACAACCTCACAACCTGTATCTCGACCCACTGCCATCCCGACCTCATCCCTGACCTTAGTGCTGTTTATCAATCCCAACCCTCACCCATCTCTCAACTTAACATTAACCTCTGCATCCTTCCCTCCTCCTTAAACCTGCTACCATCACACCCATCCTCAAGAACCCATCCCTCAACCCCTCCTCTCTGTCCAACTATCGTCCCATCTCATTGCTTCCATTAGCGTGTAAACTCCTTGAACAGCATGTCCATCTTCAACTGTCCTCCCATCTCTCCACCAACTCTCTCCTTGACCGGCTCAAATCGGACTCTACTGAAACCGCCCTAACCCAGGTCACCAATGACCTAGTAGCTACCAAAGCCTCACGTCACAACTCTGTCCTTATACTCTTCAGACCTGTTCCTCTGCCCTTTGACACCATTGACATTTCACTCCTCCAACACATCCTCTCTCCCTCGGCCATCACGGACTTGGCCCATTCCTGATCTCCTCCTACCTCACTGAACGGACATTCACGTCTCTCACATCTCGCACCACATCTTCCTCTCGCCCGCTCTCTGTTGGGTACCCCCAGGGTCCAGTCCCTGGGCCCACGTACTCTTCTCTATCTACACCCTTGGCCTTGGTCAAGCTCATAGCAATCACTCGCTTTCATTACCACCTGTAATGCTGATGATAGCCAACTCTACATCTATGCCCTTAATATACCTTCTCTTCTCTCCCGGATCCCAAACAGCCTATCGTCTATATCCACCTTCCTTCTCCTCCCGTCTCCTAAAACTGAACGTTGAGAAAACGGAACTTATAACTTTCCACCGTCCCACTCTATCCCTCCACCTGATTTCTCTATCACTGTTAACGGCTACACACTCTCACCAGCTCCACAAGTCCGCTGCCTTGGATAACCTTTGACTCCAACCGCACATCCAAGACCTTACCTCTGCCTGCTGCCTCCACCTGAAAAGTATCTCCAGAATCCGCTCATTCCTTAACCTTGAAAGCACAAAAATGCTTGTCCATGCCCTTGTCATTCACGCTAGACTATTACAACATCCTTCTCTGGGCTCCCCTCTAGCACTCTAGCTTCCCTCCAATCCATCCTCAACTCTGCTCCCGACATTATCCACCTCTCTCCTCGCTACTCCTCTGCCGCTCCCCTCAGCCAATCCCTGCACTGGCTTCCCATTGCCCAGCGAATCTAGTTTAAGTTAGTAACCTTGACCTACAAAGCTCTCCATAACCTCTCTCCTCCAAACATCTCTGTCTTAACCTCCAGATATCTCCCCTCTCGCAATCTCCGATCCTCACAGGACCTTCTTCTCTGCTCACCTCTTATCAGCTCCTCACATACTCGTCTCCAAGACTTCTCTCGTGCTTCCCCCAAACTCTGGAACTCACTGCCTCACACCTCGAGACCTCCCCCACGCTCAATAGCCTCAAAGGTAACCTGAATACCTATCTCATCAGGATGTCTATAACCAACAATAACCGTGTGCACCGCTCGCCCCACAAACATGTCTGCCCCCCACCTTCTGTCTCTCCCACCTTCCTTGTAACTGTAAGCCCTGTGGGCAGGGCCTCTCTCCTCTAACCAATGTTAGTTACTTATTGTCAATTTGCATTGTTTTGTCAATGTTATGTATGTACAGCGCCCAGGAACCAAGGGCGCTCTAAAATAAATAATAATAATAATAATAATAAGTCAATACTGTAGTAACATCTCAAGACACCAGCCAGGAAGTTAAAGTTTGTGCGAAAACGAGTTTACTAAATGGACAATGACCTGAAGCATACTGTCAAAGTGGGTACAAAGTGGCTTAAGGATAACCAAGTCAATGTTTTGGAGTAGCCAACCTGAAGCCCTGACCTCAATCCTACTGAAAAATTATGGGCAAAGCTGAAAAGGCAGCTGTGAACAAGGCAACCTACAAACATGGCTCAGTTACACTAGTTCTGTCAGGAGTAATGGGATAAAATTCCTACCAACTATTGTGAGAAGCTTGTGGAAGGATATCCAAAATGTTTGACCCAAATCATACAGTTTAAGGGCAATGCTACCAAATACTAATGAACTGTATGTAAACCTTTGACTTTGCAGAAAATAATAACAATGAAGACTCTCTATGTATGTTTTGCTTCTAAATATTTAGTTAATTAACCTGCATACTATATATTAAAAATGCCTTTTAAAACTTGATCTATCTCTCATTCTTAAAAAAATTGGGCCCCCCTCCCCCCCATTTTTTTTTGAAAAAACAAATAAAGATTATTTGGTAACCCTATATTGTACAAAATGGGTAAGGTTTATTCAGATTTCATGTCAGATAGTGAAAACATGCATATGTGTCTCTTTTATTAGTGTATGTAAACTCTCTCATTTCATATTTCAATATTTTGTAAGGCCGAAAAAAGACGAGACATCCATCCAGTTCAGCCTGTTGTGCTAAGGTGTTGATCCAGAGTAAGGCAAAAAACCCCAAATGAGTAGAAGCACAATTGTCCTCATTTTAGGGAAAAATTCCTTCCTGACTCCAATCTGGCAATCGGAAAAATCTTGGGAGAGATCTCTATATTGACCTTTGATGTATTTAAACATATTTATTATGTCCCCCCAAAGCCGTCTTTTTCTAAACTAAATAACCCCAATCTTGCTTAATCCTTTCTGGGTATTGTAGTCCACCCAGTCATTTTATTATTTTTGTCGCCCGCCTTTGTACCTGTTCAACTCTACAATGTCTTCCTATGCACTGTGCCCCAAAACTGTACACAATATTCCATGTGTGGTCTAACCAGTGACTTGTATATATGGCGAAATATTGTTCTCCATCATGTGCCTCTATGCCCGCTTTTTAAATGCACCCCATGATCCTATTTGCCTGGCGCTGCTGTCTGACCACGCTGCACAATAAGTTTACTGTCCACCAGTATTCCCAAGTCCTTCTCGTTGTCACTTTTACCCAGTGTTTTTCCATTAACATGTAAGTCCTGTAATGGATTTTTCCATTGTTTAGCATGCAATTTAGAGATTTTTCAGTTTTTATTCCTTTCCCCTGATATTTTAACTATTGCAACAATTGCGCATTGTCTAAGACCCACCCCCACCCTCCCTCACCCCCTGTTTTATTCTAATATCCCAGCTCTCTACTTCTTCACATATCTTGCATGCTATCTTTGTAGTTACGCTTCCCCCCCATTCCCTAGTTAAATATTCCACCAACTTCCTAGGCCATTTTTGTCCCCAATACAGCTGTACCCTCCCCATTTAGGTACAGCCTATCCCTAGCCATAGGTCTGTAGCCAAGACAGAAGTCGCCCAGTTTCTTCTAAAAACCCAAATCCCTCGTTTCCAAGCACCAATTTTAGAGCACTATTCACCTCTCTAATCTCCCTCTGCCTCTCCAGGTGGTGGCCCCCATGGAACAGGTACTATTTCTGAAAAATATTACCCTGCGGTCCTTGCCTTGAGCTTCTTGGCTAAGTCCCTGAAAACATCTTTTAAGGACACCCACCTACCTCAAACTTTTGTCATAGTTGCCAATGGGACCCATTACAGCTGGATTCTCCCAGCCCCACCCAGCATCTTTCAACCCATCCGCTGATATGACGAACTCGGGCCCCAGTAAACAAACATACTGTTCGACGTATCCCGTCTTCTGTGGCAGATTGCCCTTCCTGTCCCCAAAAATAATGAGTCCCAACTACTAGCACCTGTCTAGCCTGACTGCACTCTCATTCCCAATCTTACTGGAGACATACAGGGTTAGTCTCTTGCTGCAGCAACGCTATTTCTGAGCTGATATCCCCCCTCATCTGCAATCTTGCAAATTTGATGTGTGTACCAGATCAGGACTAGCCTCCCTGACACTCTCCCTCTACCCATCTTTCTAACTATTATCCAAATAGCTGCCTCATGTTTCCTGCACCTCCATGCTGCCACCCACCCAGCATCTACACCTGCAGTGAGTTCTCAGTGGGCAGCAAACTCCTCTTCCAATTGCAATGGATTCATCAGTGTTGCCACTTGCTCCTTAGAACCAGATACGGGCTTCTAATATGCAGTGTGCACACATCTTGCACAGCAAGTATGGCCTCCACGAAACTGTTGCTCAAGGATGGATAGATTGGGCACAGGTTGTGACTGGACAGCATTGTCCCACATGGAACTCATGGGGTATGTTATCCAAAAAATAAATGAAGAAATTATAAAAAAAAGCAGTAACAATACTGTCCCCCCTAAACTCCCCAAATCTAAGTCTCTCATCTTAAGTCTCCAACACTTAAAAGAAACACACTTGAAGGTAAACACACTCCGCAGACTCATTCACTCGCCAAAAATACTCAGTTTTAAACCATTCCCCCACTGACTGTTTTGTTCTTGCTGCAACCTCTCTTTCAACTGTATCTAGCATTTAAAACGGTGCCACATAAAATGTTGGTGATTAACATGAGAATGCTTGGATTGGGGGAAAATGTTTGCAAGTGGGTAAGGTAAACTGGCTCAGTGAGATAGAAAACAAGGGCTAGGGACTAGAGATGGTGCGAATTTTTTTTTCTCCAAAAATCGATTCGGTCCTTCGCCGAATTTTCCGGACAAAAATAAATTCGGTCCGAATTTACTTCGGCACGAATCGCGGTTAAAATCAGCTATTTCAGGCTGCAACAGAGCCTGCAGGGTGCTGTAGAACGTTGTGCCATGCTTAAAATATGCCAGAGGAATCTTGGGTTTTGGGTTCTTCATACAATGTTGTGATTTAGTTGAAAAGCAGATACTGCCCCCCGTTTTTTTTTAAGAAAATAGCTTCACTAAAAAATTTTCCCCGGGCACTTAAAAAAGGGCAAAACTGACCAAAAAACCCCCAGGGGGAAATGTAGCCTGTAAAGTCACCCTTTTTCCCCGGAAAAAGCAAAAAAAAAACCCAAGGTAGACTCAGGGGGCCCAACTTAGTGACAGGTGTGGGGGTTAGGGCGCAGCCACAGCAGAAAGATGCCCAGGCAGGGGCACAATGACTTTCGGGAGGGGGCAAAAATAAAGGGGGAAACCACAGAGTGCAAAATTTGACTGAGAGGGGAGGCACGGCGCAGCATATAGGTCAGGCATTGCACAATGACATTCTGGGGGCGGAAAAACAGTATTAGGCCACAAAAGGGGCACAAAGTTAAAAGTTAGGTCACGACAGCAGCAGCATGGGGATCAGGCAGTGGCAAAATTTGACATTCTGGGGGCGGCAAAACAGAAATTAGGCCACAGAGTGGCACAATCACACAGTGTAGGTCACGGCGGCAGCAGTATGAGGTCAGGCAGTGGCACAATTTTTGACATTCTGGAGGCGGAAAAACATTATTACCCACAATTTGGCCCCAATCACACAGTGTGGGGGTCAGGGCGGCAGTAGTATGAGATCAGGCAGTGGCACAAGCCCAATTCTGGAGCGGAAAAAACATATTGGGCCCACAGAGGGGCCACAATCACAAAAGTGGGAGGTAACGGCGGCAGCAGTAGGAGTTTCCGGAGGGGAAAAAAAAAAAAAAAAAAAAATTTGGGGAAAACATTTCTGGAGGGGGAAAAACAGTATTGGGCCCACAGAGTGGCACAATCACACAGTGTTGGGGGCACGGCGGCACCCACATGAGATCGGGCAGGGGCACAATGACTTCTGGGGGGGGCCCAAAACGTTTTGGGGCCAAAAAAAGAGGGGGCAAAATCACACGGGTGTGGAGGTCACGACAGAAAGCTCAGAGATAAAGGCAGGGGCACAATGACATTCTGGGGGTTGGAAAAACCGGGGGAAAGCCCAGAAGGGCCCACAAGACTGAGGGGCGGAGGTCACGGCGGCAGAAACATGAGGTCAGCAGGGGCACAATACACAGTGTGGAGGGCACGGAAAGGAGTAAACGGGAGCACCCAGAGGTCAAGAGTGGCACAATGACATTCTGGGGGTTGGCAAAACAGGGAAGCCACAGAGTGGCCAAATTGACTAAAGCGGGGGTCACGGGGGCAGCAAGCATGAGTGGGCATGGACAATGCCCAAAAATTTGGGGGAAACAGGGGCACACCCCCACAGCACAGCATGAGACAGACAGTGGCACAATGACACAGTGTGGATTCAGGGCAACAGAAACCAGCATCAAACAGCATGGGGTTCATAAGTGGCACAATGACAGGGGTTTTTGAGGTGGGGGGGCAATCCCAAGTCCCGGTAAAATGGGGGGAAGGCAGATGGAGAAACTGGCAGCAGATGTGTGGCATCAGGGGGGTGGCCATCAAAAATAGGGGCTGAGGCGGGTTTTTTGGGAAACCCCCCAACTGACGCCAAAGGGCATTGGGTGGGGAAATCCTGGCCAAACCCACCCTCTGATTCATTTTGGGAAAAAGGGGTCAGTCATTCCACTTTTCCCTTTGGAAAAACGGTTCTCCCTTGGGGGTTAACGATGGCCCCCGCCGCACAGAACACCCCCCCCCTGACCCAAACCCCCTCCCTGGCCGGGGCAGGCCCGGCTTCTCCACGGGCAAACTCGGCAAGTTGGGGGCCCCAACAAAATCCATTTGGCTGCCCAGTACCCCAGGGGGATCTTCTAACTGGGGTTGGCAGGTGCTGTCCAAGTAGGCCACAACCTTTTTGGTTCGGGACGGCCCCCAAGGTCCTGCGGGCGCTGCGGGCTGCGCTGGCGATTTCCCTCCTCACTAGGCGGGGGGAAGGAAGCGCTCATCATGACTTCAGATTTGGGTTACTACTGATGGAGCTGGTACGGGCCCCTACCCCCCCCCCCAACCTTCCCCCAGCAGCCGCGCAGTGGGTACTGAGCGCTGGGGAAACCCCCCCGGGTCAGACCTGTCAGGGGAAAAAAAGGGGAGAGCCGCACTAGGCAGGGGCCCAAAACCTGATTAGGGAGGTTTTCCCCCTATAGAAATTTGAGTTTCCTTCTCTCTCAATAGCTGGGAAAAAGGGCCCCTCCCTTTTTTGGACCGGAAGCGAGGGTCCAATGGGGGGAGACCAAAATTTCATCCCCCTGCCGGATGTTTGACTTTTTCGGCTGCACTACCAGGCAAATAAGAAAAGCTGGGGGCCATCTGCACAAGTGACCCCCCGAGGGGCTCCCTCCCTCCATTTCCACTGTATACTGCCACGGTCCCGGGGGGCCCCATCTCCCCTTCGTCTTCCTCATCTCCAAAACCTCCCCCAGCTGCTCCAGCTCCCTCCCCCTCTTGTTACCGGGGTAAAAAATTCCCCCCCCCACCCCCCCCCCCCCCCCCCCCCCCCCCCCCCCCCCAATTTCCCAACAATGTTTTCCTTCTCCAATGTCCACCCCTCCATTTTAGTTCCCCCCCCGACCCATGGGGCCACGAGATGTAGTCGCCAAGTCTCCCCCCCTGCCCAGACGATTTTTCAGCATCTTTTTCCAAAAGGACAAAAAGCATGAAATGACGTTATTCACCCTTTACTCCGGCGACTGACAAATAACGCGCCCCCTTTCAAAACCCCTTAACAAAGGGGAAAGGGTCACGCATGAGCTCCCCACGGCTGGCATAAAATTTAACAAAAGGGGACAACTTTTGTCTCCCTGGATCATAAAAAAATCTTAAGGGCCTTTCTCTGTTCATACATGGGTCCAAAAATGTGCGGGCTGGAAATTCCACGGGGGGAAACATCGCATATCAGAGTTGGGGGGGAGGCCGTTCTGGGCCGCTGCAACTCGAGGAGGGGGTTTCCTGGCTTTGTACAAATGGATAAACCCCCTTTCACAGTTTCCGGGGCCTTTTTCCCAGAATTTTCTGAAGATCGGGAAGATTTTCGGGAAACCCTTTTCACAACCAGTTTGAACCCCGTGCGCCATGCAGGGGGGCCGGGAAACCATCCCTCCTCGATGCAGGTGGACCCCCAAATGTTCCTCCCTTTGGGCCCGGGTCACCTTTGGTTCCGTTTTGGGCAGGGGGCGGGAAAAAGGGCCAAAACATCGTTTCCCTTCTGCATGCGCGGGGGCAGTTCCCCCCCTGTGGGACTTCGTTCGCCCGAGGAAACCAGGTTTTAGAATTTGCGTGAAAACCGCTGTGCCCTACACATGGGTAGAATGGAGCAGTACTTGTGGAGGGCTGAGATGGGGTGGGTGAGGGGGGAGGGGGAGGCGGACTTTGGGCCCGCAGGTGCGCAGTTTGACAACGGGGGAGGAGAAAGCGGCGTCTAAAGCCAAGTTTTTGGTTTGTCCGGGGGCTGGAAGACTTTCCCCCCAGTGGGCCAAAAGGGACATGTACTGGCCCTGACCGTAGTTTCAGCTCCAGACGCCCCGCTGGGCCCTGCACCTGGAACAAAACCCATAAGCTCAAGGACTGACCCACCTTCTGTTTAAAATATTTTTGAAGTGCTGGAAATGCCCTTTTTTGGGAAAAAAAATTTAACCCGGGTTGGAATCTCCATCCCCGGGTTTGGCACAAGCCCCTTAGTTTTTCTGAATGGGGCAGATTTCCCCCATTTGGAAAGGGAGGGACTGCAAAAACCAAAAACTTGGACAGGACACGGTCAGCTGCGCACCCTTTTGGAGGTTGGGGCCAAACTGTTGTCTCTTTTCAATCGACCCCTGAACTTTCTGCTGGTGCCAGAGTAGCGAGGAGCAGGAGCATCTGGGCTGGGGGGATGATGTTTAAAGAGAAACAGCTCCCTTCTTTCCGAAAGGGGTGGAGCCCTTTACTGGCCCGCAATGGGATGCTCCACTGGGGGCTGGGGCTGCGCTGTTCCCGCGCCCACAGGATGGAAACCCCCACAACTGAGCCACTTTCTCCCCCGGCCACCGGGTTTGGGGGAGCTGCAAAGTGTTACGCAGGGGCCCTGGGGGGGGAACGTTTTGCTCCCGGCCACGCTTCCCTTTCTGCCCCCCAAAATTCTACAAATAAAACCCCTATTGGGTCCTCCGGGGTCTTAGCAAAGAACTGCCACACCCCCGGTATCGGGGTTTTAAAACCGGGCCCAAACCCCCGCACTGGGGTGACTATGCCCCCGCTGCCTTTTGCTGAGCCCCTGGCCGCTACTTTCTTGGGCCTGCGAAACGGATTTTTTTAAACCCCGTGGCCGCTTGGGTCCCACCTCACCTGCTGCTATCCTGCTTTACTCACGGCCAAAACACCCCCCTTTCTTGGGTGCGCTGCTGCCTGACCGCAACTGCGCCCCCCTTTTCCTGACAAAGAAAGAAGCCCTTGGGCTCACCCGGCTCCCCAAATTCGGGCGGCTAAAACATCAACACAAATTTGGGTTTCATCGTCACTGCTGCCTCATCACCGGTCCCTTGGGATGCCGAGGCGGGCCTCTTTACAACATGACCCCCCATGCCACCTCCACATCCCATACTTTGCCCCTACGCAAGAAGGGAGGGTATTTGGGCCCCATTTCTTTTGCTGGGCCCAAATAGCTGCTGACTGCCCTCCCAAATTTTTTCATTCCCCCGCTATATAGTGGGGGGCTGAACCCCCAAACCCCATAGTAGATCTCTGGCTGAGGGAACCGGATGGGACGAGGGGGGCTGAAAGGGCAGGTAGGGCCGCGAACCCCGCCCGGGGCCCCCCCAACTAAGGGGTTTTGTTCCCGAGGTTCCCACCGACTTTTTGGCTGGGGTTTTTCAGATTTCATCTGGGAGCAAGAGGGTACCTAGTCAACCAAAACAAGAACCCTTGGGTTTTCTGAACAACACACGGGCCCTTTGGGGTTCATCGCCAAAATTTTTTGGCCCCGGCCGAAATGAAACCCCCCCTGCGACGTCCCTTTTCTGTGCTGCGACCGGGGCCTGTTCCAGGAATGTTTGTGCCACGCCAAATCGCAGGGGCGAGACCTTTCCCCTCTCTGTCTGAAAATACGTTTTTTTTCTAAAATGTACAAACTGTTTGGGTGAAGATATCCCGTATAAATAAATATAAACCCTGTTTTTTGACTCCAAATGAACCCCCGTAACAAGCTTGGGTAACCCCCGAAAAATAAATTGCCCCCCACAAATGGCCAAGGGAAAAATTTACTTAATGTGTCCCTTTTAAAAAAACTGTTTTGTTTTTTCTAAATGTTTTAAAAACACAAAAAAGGGTTAATTAACCTTTGGCAGAATTAACCCCACAGGAAAAATGTATATATTTTGGCCGTTGAAAAGACGGGTTTTTTTTTGTCAGCACACCAGCAAAACAATTTCTTAATTAAACCCCTGATTAAATTGCCAAAGAATTGAGCCGCACAAAAAAAGTAGCTTTGTAGCGTGTTTTCAATTGCGTGTTTTCTACGCCACACAACAAGAGATACAGTTTTTTAATTAACCTTTTTCTTGTGAATTAGGCTACAGGGAAAAAATTTTAAAATTTTTGGGGTTGAAAAAGAACGGGTTTTTTTTTGTCAGCAAAACCCGCAAAACAAAGCCTTAAAATTTAAACCCCCGGATGTAAAAATTTCGCCAAAGAATTGAAACCCCCCACAAAATATTTGCTTTGTAGCAAGTAACAATTGCGTGTTTTCACGCCACAAAAACAAGAGATACATTGTAATTTAAAACCCTTTTCTTGTGGGAAATTTGGGTACAGGAAAAATTTATATATTAAATTTGGGGTTGAAAAAAAACGGTTTATTTTTGTTTACACACCACAAAACAACGCATAAATTTAACCCCCGGATGTAAATTGCGCCAAAGAATTGAGCTGCACAAAATAGTAAGCCTTTTAGCGTTTTTTCAATTCGTGTTTTTTTCCACGCCACACAACAAAGTTCCCGTTTAATTAACCTTTGCTTGTTAATTGGCTACAGGAAAAATGTTTATAATTTTTGGGGTTAAAAAGCGGTTTTTTGGGGTCAGCACACCAGCAAAACAACCTTTAATTAACCCCTGGGTTAAATTGCGCCAAAAATTGAACCCCCACAAAAAAGTAGCTTTTTAGCGTGTTACAAAGCGGTTTTTACGCCACAAAAACAAGAGATGCATTTTTAATTAAACCCTTTTCTTGTTAATTTGGCTACAGGAAAAATTTTAAATATTTGGGGGTTTAAAAAAAAACGGTTTTTTGGGTCACACACCAGCAAAACAACGCTTTTAATTTAAAAATGGATTTTAAATTGCGCAAAAGAATTGAGCACCAAAAAAGAAGTGGTTTTTTTGTATTTTTAAAAAAGCTGTTTCCCTTTTAAAAGAATACAACAGGGGAAATGGCTTTGATCCCACTTTTTAAAAAAGAATGTAAAGCACCCATGGACCCACTGGGTTTCAAATCCAATACCCCAAAAAAAAAGAAAAAGAACAAATTTAAAAAACCAGTCCCCTGAGACAAGCTAGACACCCCCAGAAATCGCTATATAAAAAATTTAAAAAATTCAGAAAAAGCTATCAGCCCGGGGGCAGCACCTTCCCGATGGGCACAGTGAAAAGAGTGTGAGCTCCCGGGGTCTCGCCCGGACTTTTAATAGGCGGTTTACGTCCCAAAACCCACCGGGCCCCCTGATTGGGGTTCACCTTTTGCACATGTCATGCAGGGTTTTGTCCTTTTTCCTCCCAGAGTGCTTTTTCCCCATGTAGGCCCTTGCCCCGCAGCCATTTTATCATAAAAACACAGTTTCGTTCCCCCCGAATACCCCCAAACTTCGACTTTTGTTCCGAACCCCAAGTTTTTTCCCGAAATTCCCAAACGAATTCCACTTCGTTTTAAAAACAATTCCCCCCATCCCCTAGGGGACTAATGGTACAAAACCAGACTGGGTTCCTGTTACTAGTGAGGTAAACCCCAGGCTCCAAAAAAGGGGCCCCACTTCTTTAACATTTTCATTAATGACCTTACACATGTATTGCACAGTAGAATATAAATCTTTGCAGATGATACAAAGCTCTGTAAAGTAATCAACACAACAGAGGATAATGTATTATTACAAAGGAATCTGGATAAGTTGGAGGCCTGGGCAGAGAAATAGCAGATGAGGTTTAACACAGATGAATGCAAGGTTATGCACATGGGAAGGAAAAATCCATTCCATGATTACATGTTAAACGGAAAAACACTGGGAAAAAGTGACTGGAGAAGGACTTGGGAATCCTAGTGAACAGTAAACTTAATTGTAGTAGCTAGTGTCAAGTAGCAGCTGTCAAGGCAAACAGGATCATGGGGTGTATCAAAACAGGCATGGATGCACATGATGAGAACATTATTCTCCCATTATACAAGTCACTGGTTAGACACTGGAAAGACAGAGCTTGAACAGGTTCAAAGGCAGCAACAAAAATAATAAAAGGACTGGGTGGACTGCAATACCCAGAAAGATTAGAAAGATTAGGGTTATTTAGTAAAAATTATAAAATTTTATAAAAAAGATGGTTTTGGGGGGATGTAATAAATATGTTTAAATATATTAAAGGTCAATATAGAGATCTCTCCCAGGACTATATCGAGAACAAAGGGGCATCCTCTACGCCAAGAAGAAAGAACGTTTCTGCATAAACATGGAAAGGGATTCTTTACTGTAAATGAAGCAAGACTGTGGAACTCTCTGCCAGAGGAAATTGTCGTGGTGAATTCACTAACAGCGTTCAAAAAGGGGCTGTATGCATTTCTACAGTGTAAAAATATAACAAGTTATAGTGACTAGGATTCAGGAGTAGGGTCGTTGATCCAGGAATTTATTCTGATTGCCAGATTGGAGTCAGGAAGGAATTTTTTCCCTAAAATGAAGACAATTGGCTTCTACCTCGTGGGGGTTTTTGCCTTCCTCTGGATCAACATTATAGGAAAATAGACTGAATTTAATGGACATCTGTTGGCCTTACAAATAGTGTTGAGCGATTTTAATCGACAAAGTTGAAATTGGCAAAGTTTTTATGGTGATCGAAATTTCCAGATCATGCGATAATTAAGGTTAAAATCTGAGCATCATCTATTAAGACCGCGCCTTTTTAGGCGCTTCCTGTAATTTTGGCGGCCAGCAAATCAGATTACAGAATAGAGCAGGGTGAGATGTGTGTGCGACGTCATGACTGGGGTGTGTATCGTTGCGATTGGCTGGAAAAAAACACATGACCTCGTTTTACATAGGGAAAAGCGTTTCCCGTTTCAGCCTCAGTGTCTCTCAGCGTCTCATAGGGGATAGGACCTGCCCCTCTGCCTGTGGCCAAACAGCTCAGCGAAATTAGTCTAAATTTTTGCACAGAGAAACCTCTACTATTAGCGTGATCCTTCCAATTTAGTTAGATTAGGATTTGAAGATTTTATGTAGTTAGCTAGGGGAATTTTAAAGCATGCATCTACGCTGTAAATTCACGGCGGTGGAGCGGGGGGGGGGGGGGGCCCGCAAGGGGAAACCAAAACAA
Organism: Phyllomedusa bahiana; assembly: GCA_025379985.1. Lineage (NCBI taxonomy): Eukaryota > Metazoa > Chordata > Amphibia > Anura > Hylidae > Phyllomedusa > Phyllomedusa bahiana. The sequence continues at coordinate 17,113 of JAODAL010067038.1, forward strand.
GCTCTATCTATAAAGAACACTGGATAAAGTTCACCAAGACTTAGTGTAGACATTGTAGTGGAATATCTTTATTATTAACATTTGCTATTGAAATATTTCCTGGATATTGGGCACCTGAACTATATTGGATACACATCATTTCTAGTAACTGCAGGTCTCTTTGTTAGCTGCAAAACTCCACTTTTATTATCATATACATTTCATATAGGGGTTCATTTACAATTTTACCCATTACACCTGTGACGTTGATAAATCCACCTTGCAGTTAAATTACAATACAGCAATCTTGTAGTCAGCACAGGTTGTTTGTTGCCAAAAATACCGTGTATCGTACGAAAACATCACAGTTACGTGTTTTTTGACTTTTTGC
>JAODAL010067039.1:0-17481 GCA_025379985.1 Phyllomedusa bahiana
AGAAAAAAATTCCCCCTTTGATCAGGGGTCTATTCTGGTTTAAAAAGTGGGGATTAAGTAGAGATAATCAAGCCACAGCTTCTTGGATACAGGTCTGTTTCACCCTTATAACACTCATCAGTACATACAATAAATTTGAATTGCACCGATTTCTTTGCAGACAAGGGAGGTTAACTCTGCTTTTGCACATCCAGATATCCATTTCCATTGCCAGCATGCCCAGAAGCTAACTGGTCTGTGCGCCTGTGAGCTGTGGGTTACAGTTTAAGGTAAGGGTCATACCTACCTGCCACTAGTGCACAACTACAGACTCCAGACTAACTACAGGGATTTTGGAGTTAGTTTTCTGAAATTACCAAAAAAAGAAACGCCCTTTTGTACAATGTCTATTCTAGTTTACAGAACGAGTGCCAAGCAGAATCAAGCCACAGATTCTTGGAAACAGGTCTGTTTCACCCTTATAACATTAATCAGTACCAACACTAAATTTGAATGACACTGATTTCTTTGCAGGCAGGAGAGGTTAATTCTGCTTTTGCACATCCAGATATCCATTCCCATTGCCAGCATGCCCAGAAGTTGAATGTTCTGTAGGGCTATGAGCTATGGTGGGTAATAATTTAAGTTCTACCCACCTGCCACTAGTGCACAACTATGATCAGTGACTCCACATCATCTACATTGACTATTGGAGTCTGAGGTAGTCTGAAATTCACTAAGGAACTTTTGATATTGGTCTGTTTCCTCCTTACAGCACTCATCAGTGTACACACCAAAGCTGAATTACATTGGTTTCTTTGAGGCAGATTAACTACATTTATAGAAAAAGAAGAATGCCAGCTCACCGCTTTCCAGAGGGAATGTTGCACGGATCCACCTAGTTTGCCAGGTGCGAATACATCCAACGAAAAACGATCCAGCAGTTCCCCAGATGTGAATTAATTCCGTTTATTGAACCTCCCCTTAAAATCGAAAATGCATAGACAGGCAGCACAAGCAGATGACAGTTAAGCTGACGCGTTTCAGGGAAAAAATTTACAGCTCCCCTTACTCATAGCAAGTAGCTTTGGTAAGGGGAGCTGTATTCTTTTTCCCGAAAACGCGTCAGTTAACTTCATCTGCTTGTGCTGCCTGTCTATGCATTTTCGTTTTTAAAGGAGGTTTCAATAAACGGGAAATTTTTTAAATTCAAAAGGGGGAACTGCTGGATGTTTTTTCTTTTGGGATTAACTACTTTCCCGAAGTGCCTGAAATTCACCAAAAAAAGTCACTTGTCTTTTTCTGGCTTTAGAGAAAACCCCGGGCCCCACATTTACGTACAGGTTTTTTCCCCCCCTTATAGCCCTCATATGCAGGCACTAAAGCTAAATGCCTGGTTTTTTGAGGCAGGGGGGCCCATTCTCCCCCCGCACTGCAGATATGCCTTCCCATTGCCAGCCTGCGCTGTAGTTGGATGCTCGGGGCCCCTTGAGTTTTGATTTTTAAAACAGCCCAGAAATTACGATCGGGTACAGACTCCATACAGTGAATCGTGTTATGGCAGTAAATCAAGCACTGGGGCTGTATTGTCATTGGCAGCGGTCTTCTCCGTTGCAGGGCCCCGGGCCCCCGACCTGCCCAGTTTTCTTCAGCTTTTTCTTACTCTGTTACTATGAAAAAGGTAGTATGGGGAGGTGTTTGTGTGTGTTTTGTGGTGAGTGGGGGGTGGGGGGTGGAAGAATTTAAAAAAGGGGTTGTCTCACTACATTGATTAATCTTACCTCAGTTCGTTTTTTTGGTTCTTTTTGAATTAGGGGTTGTTTAATGCTTCCAACCAGGCTGCGCAGAAGCCAGGTCTGTAGCTATAGCAACCAGCGCTGGCAGCCTATCAGAATAGATCAAACAGGTCTGTAGCTATAGTGACCTGAGGATCAGATACAGCCCATACAAGAGGGGATATCTAGGAATAGGTAGGACACGGTAAATGGACATATATTGCAAAGTGACTTGCTTTTGCAAGATCTTTAACATAAAAAGCAGCGATCCTTGTAGTGAGACAACCCCTTTAATTAATGGGAAGACAAGTAATAAGGGGGTAGAAAATAAGAGTTGGACGCCCCAGATCCTGCAGTTAACCACTAAGGTGCCAACTTTGTGAAGAAAAGAGCATTATTATAACCTTAGGAATAATGATAATTTTCGGTATAGGGACGCGGGCGCCATCAGGGGAAAAGCGGTGCCGCTCTCCATACAAACCAATCGGGTTGCATCTTTCATTTTTAAGGGTCCGTCCACATGAGGAGCATTTACACATTTCCAAAAAACAACTGTAAAACCATTGCCATAGACCTCAACTGAAAATCTGCATTGTAGTCCACGAGATTTTCTGAGGTTGGATTTAAAAAAAACAAAAAAAAAAAAACTTTAAACATGTTCAATTTTCCCTCCATATTTCACTTGGGAAAAAGGGGGAAAATGTACTGTTGAACTCAATGCAATCAGTCAAAAAACAAAATCTGGTCTACACATTCGATTTGAAGAATAAACGTATAGGTGCACGCTGTTGTGGTACTCAAAAGCTATGCAAACACAATGCAATATCAGTAGCACTCTATAGACACCAAACATGATCAAAAAAGGAAATAAGAATTTTTGGAACGGCATTTCTGCTACTGTGGAATGCTTGAAAAAATCTTGAGGTTCTTAGTGCACATTTTTGGTTAAAACTGTAAATGCCCACCCACCGCGGCAAGGTGACCTCAATTCACATGGGAACCTACTCTATATGTTTCCTCTCTTGGTTTCTGTTCAGACCTCCTTACTTCAGGGAGAGAAGATTCCAGCTACAAACCTGATCTGATTAAGAAACCTGTGCACTCCACCCATCTGCACAGGCCTTTTAATCAGATCAGGTTTATAGCTGGAATCTTCTGTCCCTGCAATGCGGGGGTCTGAACAGACACCTAGAGTGGTAGCATGTAGCATAGGTTCCCACCTGTATTGAGGTCACCTTGCTACGCGGTAGGTGGGCATTTACAGTTTTAATCAAAAATGTGCACTAAGAACCTCAAGATTTTTTCAAATCTTGTTAGTGCCTATAGAGTGCTGAGTCAATGCAATGGCATGAAAAATGACCAGAAGCTTTGCGCGCGTTTGTTGGCGTAGATTTTGCCATGGATCCGCAACCAAAAACTCAATGGTGCTCAATATTGTAAAAATTATTGAAAAACCTAATCTGAACACTGCATGTAAATCCAGCGAATATACACACCAAAAAACAAAAACCAAATTTAAAAATTCCCCATTTTTTTGTGTTAAATATTGTCCAAACACTTGTTGGACTAAGCGGTTTAGGATTCAGAATCCGAGAAGTATTTTGTCCTTTGTCGTGTGGACATACCGCATATACTCGAGTATAAGCCGACCCAAATATACGGCGAGGCATCCAATTTTACCACAAAAAACTGGGAAAACTTATTGACTCGAGTATAAGCCTAGGGTGGGAAATGCAGCAAGTAAGTGAGTGATGCCCCTTCATTAACCAGGACAGATAGCCATAGCAAAGAGCAGCAACTAGAGGACTTTGTGCCACGATGTATGAAATTATCTCCAGTAATTAGCCATGTAAGCTTGTCCCTGCAATTAGCTAAGTAGGGCTGTCCCCAGCAATTAGTCACATTACACACAGCCCAGCTACATGCACATTACACACATAAGGCTCTGTTACATTCACATTACACACAGCTCTGCTGCAGGTACATATAACCCACATACACAGCTCTGTTTCCGCTCATCCAGCAGTAATCACAACCAGTACAGCAGAATTCTGCATGCACTGAGCAGCATCACATGACTGACATCATCATAGGTCCTGGAAGCACACTCCAGCACTTTCTGGAGAGTTGAATTGTACTTTGGATACATAGAACTTGTATAACATATATACTCGAGTATAAGTCGAGGGAGGCTTTTTCAGGATAAAAAATGTGCAGAAAAAGTCGACTTATACTCGAGTATATACAGTACCCCAAAAAAGAGGCTCTAAAAAATAAGAGCTGAAATCTGATTGGTCGCTATGACGAATTGCGTCAGTTCACGTAAATCTTCCCGAAAATGAAGCCAATTTGTCTGAGGCACAGTTTGGAGTCGGTGGTCACAGATTCCGTCAAAAATATGCTACTTTTTCTGTTAAAACAACGGACACCACAACAGAAATCCGACTGACCCCAATGTGGTCAATGGGATCCATCGGGCGTCGTTCACATCCGTTCTAAAAAGGGTCCAGTTCAACCTCTGCATTGGATACCTACTAGCGGAACCTCCTTTGCGGAAATGAACCGGGCCTTATGCCAAACCTACGTTCACATCTCTGTGTGAATACCTTGAAGGCATCAGATGAAAATAACATCAGCAGCAGAAGAGCAGTGTGATGCTTTTGTGAAAGGCAGTGACCTGTCCATTATGTGACTGTCAGTAGGCCAAGGTAGGCAACAGCCGGATTCTCCACCTGCACAGAGTGTTTTAGGAAATTAATTTGATACTGGTGTCAATACCTTGATGGCATCAAAAGAGATACATTTCAGCAGCTGAATAGGAGTGTACCGCTCTTGTGGAAGGCAGTGACCTGACCATCATGTGACTGTGAGCAAACAAAGATGGAAAAGAGCCGAATTCTGCATCAGCACAGAGTGTTTTAGGAAATTACTTTGATACAGGTGTGAATACCTTGAAGGCATCAGATGAGAATAATTTCAGCAGCTGAAGAGGAGTGTACTGCTCTTGTGGAAGGCAGTGACCTGTCCATAATGTGACTGTCAGTAGGCAACGGTAGGCAACAGCCAGATTCTCCACCAGCACAGAGTGTTGTAGGAAATTAATTTGATACTGGTGTGAATACCTTGATGGCATCAAAAGAGATACATTTCAGCAGCTGAATAGAAGTGTACCGCGCTTGTGGAAGGCAGTGACCTGTCCATCATGTGACTGTTAGCAAACAAAGATGGAAAAGAGCCGAATTCTCCATCAGCACAGAATGTTTTAGGAAATTACTTTGATACAGGTGTGAATTCCTTGAAGGCATCAGATGAGAATAATTTCAGCAGCTGAAGAGTAATGTACTGCTCTTATGGAAGGCAGTGACCTGTCTATCATGCGACTGTTAGTAGACATAGTAGGAAAAGACAGAAGTTCTCAACCAGCACAGAATATTTTAGGAAATTACTTTGATACAGGTTTCAATATCTTCAAGGAATCAGATGAGAATAATTTTTGCAGCTGAAGAGGAGTGTCCTGCTCTTGTGGAAGGCAGTGACCTGTCCATCATGTGAATGTTAGTAAACAAAGATGGAAAACAGCCGGATTCTCTACCAGAGTGTTTTAGGAAATTAGTTGGGTTATTGATAGAAATACCCTGTAGCCATTAGACGGCAATAATAGCAGCAGCAGAGGAGGAGTGTGCTGCTTTGGCGGGAGGCAGTGACCTGTCCAATTCTATATGGGAGAGGGATAGTTATGATGGTTATGATGGTAGAAAGTGAAAGGGAGCCAAATAGGTAAAGGAAGGGCAGGGTCCTCTGCTTCTAGATCTGTAGAAGTCTCCGTCTTCAGAGCAATCTTGGCCCTTATGTTGCTGCCGGAGCTTCCTCAGCAGCCGGGCCCTGCGCCTATTCATCATCGCCGATCGTCAGGCAGGAAACTAAAGTGACGTTTCACATCTGAAGAAAGCAAGAAAAATCTATGTAAATATATAAGTTGTCGTACGGAGAGGAGACTGCAGTCCGGCTCCTGAGATCCCTCCGCCTCCGATTGGCCCATCGGCGTCAGCTCGCAAGATGTTTCCAAGAAGCGGTCTGGAGGATGCCATCTTTACATAAATCAAGAGTCAATGAGATGAATGAAGGCCTCGCTAATTGGCTCAGGGTTAATTACAGAGCGTTGCTGCAGGAGAACAGCTGTTTTGGTACAGTAAGTCAGTCCAAATTGCTGGGGTATGGCGTCAGCCATTTATTATAAACACGGCTTCTACCTCCACCCCAGGGACGCCGCGTGGAGGGTGTTTATAGAACACTGGATGCTTATGTGCAGCAGAGCCGGCCGCGCGGAGGGGGCGATACCGCTCTAATTGGAAAATAAAAAACTGATTTCTAAGTTTTGTACTTTATTACAACTCTCTAAAAAAAAAATAATTTAGTTTTATTGCAGCCCCCATTTACCAAGACAGTAACCTATGTGGTCCTATGCATGCCTTCATCGTCACAACATAAACTGGAACAGCTTTACAGAGAAGCAGCCCATGGTAGAGATGTAGCAGAGCTGAGTTTGTCAAATGTACCCAAGGTGATTCTGCCAGATATAGCAGGGGTGGATTTTCCCAATGCAACATAACTAAGTTTCTTATCTGTAGCAGAGCTGAGTTTGTCAGATGTCACTGAGCTGAGTTGTCCAAATATGAGTTTGCCAAATGTAACATAACTTAGTTGCTTGAGGGTGCTTTCACACAGTGCGTTTTTTTGGGTGCATTTCTGATGCCTTTTTTGGATGCGTGTTTTGTGCAGAAAGGAACAACAATTAGGCCCTGCTCACACGGTGGATTTGGCCGCAGGTTTCAGCGCGGTTGCTGCGGCCAAAACCTCGTCCAAATCGCGCCCCCAGTTCATAACATGGTTTCCTACGGGAAACCGCGTTACTATTCACACGGCGCGGGTTTGGCCGCGGCTTTGCGAAGTCTCCTGTCAATTCTTGACAGCGAGTCTTCGGCGCGGTGTCCGCGTGGGGTTCACCATGCTTTTCAGCGCGGTTGGGGCGCGGGTTTAGTCCTGCTTCTTCATTTGTATGGGCAAAAACTGCACCCCCAAACCACGCCGTAACCCGCGGTGGGAGACGCGAGTTTGCGGCGCGATTTGGACGAGGTTTTGGGCGTGGCAACCGCACTGAAACCCGCGGCCAAATCCGCCGTGTGAACAGGGCCTTAGGGTAAGTTCACACAGCTGATTTTGACGCTGTTTTCGGAGCATTTCTGCTCCCAAAACAGCATCAGAAAAGCCTCTAAAACGCCCCCAATTCATTTTCATCGATTCCTATGTAAAACAGCATCGTAGTTCACACGACAAGGTTTTTCCGCACTTCTTTGGCTGTTTTGGGCGCTGAAAAAGAAGCATCATGTCAATTCCTGAAGCGCAGAAAATCCCCATAGGAATCAATGGTTATATTCAAAACCTTGTCCAAAATCTCGGCACGTTTTTAGACGCGTTTCTCAGCCCGGCCTTTTGGGTGAAAACAGTGTTGAAAACCTCATCCAAAAACGCCCTAGAAATCCATCTAAAAACTTCTTCGGAAGAAGCGCGTTTCAGGCGAGGTTTTGATGCTGTGCTCGGCGCTGAAAAATCGGCGTCCAAACAGCGTCCGAATAAGCCGTGTGAACGTACCCTTAATGCCATAAATTTCTGCACAAAAAAAATATCCAAAAAGTGCATCAAAAAACGCAGTTGTGTGTGAAAGCACCCTGAATGTAGCAGAGCTGAGTTTATCAAATGAACCTGTTGATTTTTCTGGATGTACCACGGTTGAATTTGCTAAATGCAGCAGAGCTGGGTTTATCAGAAGCACCTGAGTTAAGTTTATCACATCAAGCAGGGCTGAATTTGCAAATTGTAACACAACAGAGTTTCTCGAACGTAGAAGAGCGGAGTTTATCAGATATGTGCCATATGTAGCAGAGCTGAATTTGCCAAGTGTAACATACTGGAGTTTCTCAAATGTAGCAGAGCTGAGTTTGCCAGGTGTAGCTGGGCTGATGTTGCCAGATATAGCAGGGCTGAATTTGCTAAATGTAGCAGAGCTGAGTTTATGAGATGCATTTGAGTTGAGTTTGCCAAATGTAACATAACTTAGTTACTTGAATGTAGAAGAGCTGAGTTTATCAAATGTACCCGAGTTGATTTTTCCAGATATACCACGGCTGAATTTGCAAAATGCAGCAGAGCTGGGTTTATCGGATGCACCTGAGTTAATTTTATCACATCAAGCAGGGCTGAATTTGCAAAATGTAACATAAAGGTGCTTTCACATGGTGCGTTTTTGATGCGTTATTTTTACGCATTTTTGATGCGTTGTTTTTTTGCAGTTATGTACAGTAATAATTGCTGTGCCTTTCTGCACAAAAAAAACATGTAAAAAACGCACTGTGTGAAAGCACCCTAAGGGAATTTCTCGAATGTAGAAGAGCGGAGTTCATCAGATACAGTCAGATATTTGCCATATATAGCAGAGCTGAATTTGCAAAATGTAGAAGAGCTAAGTTTGCCAAATGTAACATAACGGAGTTTCTCGAATGTAGCAGAGCTGAGTTTGCCAGATGCAGCTGGGCTGATGTTGTCAGATATAGCAGGGCTGAATTTGCCAAGTGTAGCAGGGCTAAGTTTGCCAAATGTAACATAATGGAGTTTCCCCAAATGTAGCAGAGCTGAGTTTTGGCAGATATAGCTGTTTTTCCAGATATAGCAGGACTGGATTTGCTAAATGTAGCAGCTTAGTTTATGAAATGCATTTGAGTTGATTTTGCCAGATAGCTGAGTTTATCAAAGGGTGATTTCACATGCAGATGCGTTTTTGATTTTTTTCAGATGCGTTTTTTGGGCAGAAAGGCACAGCAATAAATACTGTACATTTCTGCACAAAAAACGCATCCAAAAACACATTAATAAACACACCAAAAACACACTGTGTGAAAGCACCTGAGTTGATTTTTCCATATATAGCAGAGTTAATTTTGTCAGATGCAGCTGAGCTGAGTTTGCCAGATAAAGAAGGTCTGAATTAGCAAAATGAATTAGCAAAATGCCCAGGGGAATTTGTAATGAGCCTGATATCGGGGGATGTGCTGGAGACGTGTCGCACTAGAACCGTATGAAGTTACATATTTATAGCTTTGCTACGGAACAGGTAGAGCACTTTAAAAGTGGTTTACCTGAGCCAGAAGTGTTGTTTTTGCGCTAGAATGCGCCTGATTTATGACCCGCAGTAGAAGAGGTTCATAGATTCAGGCGCATTCTACACTACTATTGTGCACACAAAAATTGGCGCTTGGGTGCCGAAAATCATACATGTCGTCCTAAGAGTTCCAGCTGTTTAGCAGTTGATAAAGATCCTAGTGGGCGGGGATAGAGCAGGCCATAGCCAATCAGATCACAGAAGTTTAAGAGGTCCAGCTGTTTAGCAGATGATGAGAATCCTAGTGGGCGGGGACAGAGCAGGCCATAGCCAATCACAGCCAATCAGATCATAGAAGGCTAAGATTCCAGCTGTTTAGCAGATAATGAGGATCCTAGTGGGTGGGGACAGAGCAGGCCATAGCCAATCAGATTATAGAAGTCTACAAGTTCCAGCTGTTGAGCAGATAATGAGGATCCTAGTGGGCAGGGACAGAGCAGCCCATAGCCAATCAGATCATAGAAGTCTATGAGTTCCAGCTGTTAAGCAGTTGATGAGGATCCTAGTGTGGGCCGGGGACAAGGGACGCAGCAAAGCTATAGCCATAGATCAGATCACAGAAGTCCTACAAATTGTCCAACGTGTGGGCAGATGTTGAGGATCCATAGTGGGGTGGAGGGGGACAGGGAGCAAGGCTTAGTTCTACTAATCAGTTATTCATAGAACTCTATGCAGTTGCAGCGTGTTAAGTACAGATGAATGATCGAATCCTCCAGTGGGTGCAGGGGGGACAGAGCAGGCCATAGCCAATCAGATCACAGAAGTCACAATAGCAGAGCTGTAGTGATGTTTCCTAGGCGCAGGTTCCCCCTCACTATCAGCCCCTGCTGGGTAATACACTTTGTATGATTAGAGTGGGGGGAAAGGGAAGTGACAGCTGCTCTGCACTCACTTTCCGAAATGAATGGAAAATAATTTGTATTCCTTTTTCAGCTCAGAGTCAGGAGTCCTCTGCTCGCCCCGGCCCGCTGCACATGGCGTCCTCGGACAGCTGGGACGACGTGCAGGCCTGAGCAGGTTCCTCTGATCCACTGTGACCGACTAATAAGAACACATTCGCCCTCCCTCCTGATGAAGGCGCAGCGCACACCTGCTAATTAATAATCATTCCGGCTGATTGCTCCTAGAACTGATGTAAGAGGCAGCAAGAGTCCCAAAAGTGTCTACACAGACGGAGACAACAGAGCAATACTCAGTGACACGATGCCTTCTTCTCCATCACATGCAGGGCTACACTCCACACGTCCATTGGTGTCCAGTCCCTCTGACAGAAGTGCATTGTGGGAGCTCAGATGATGGTTAGGTCATATGACCACTTCAGGAAGTGACTAGCTACACTTCGATTGCAGCTTCGGATGTGAATAGAGAAGATCTGTATCGATGCCGGAGAAATATGTACAAAATCATCTTCTACAGTTTTATACTATACTTAATTTTATATCACCATGCTGTTTCACAGAATTACAAGCAGCTTCAAACTCACACTTCCTGGTCAGGCTGTAGGTGGTTCTATAGCAGTGATTAGCATATTGAGCTGGAGACTTATAGCTAGATGAGTATTAAGGTGACATAAGTGCAGGAGATTTAATCTGTAGTAAACAAAGCTACGGAGTGAAAACAAGGGCTTATCAAGGGTAAACAATCTAATCTTGTTAGATATAAAGTCACAGCTCCATCTGACCATAGTGACGTCAGCAGTGAGAGGGTGGGGCTATCAGTAAGTGGGTGGAGTTAGCATTGAGTGGTGCTATATGTGGGTGGGGCTATCAGTGAGTGGGTGTGGATATCAATGGATTGGGGGCTTTCAATGAGTGGGTGGGGTATTAGCGGGTTGGGACTATTAGCGTGTAAGTGGGGCTATCTGTAAGTGGGTGGGCTTATCAGTGGGTGGGACTATTGGTGATTGGGGTTCAGTGATGGGTGTGGCTATCAATGGATAGGGACTATCAATGAGTGGGTGGGGCTATTAGTGGGTGGGTATTAATGGATGGGGACTATCAATGAGTGGGTGGGGCTATCAGTGAGTGGGTGTGGCTATCAATGGATGGGGACTATCAATGAGTGGGTGTGGCTATTGGTGGGTGGGGTTATCAGTGAGTGGGTGTGGCTATCAATGGATAGGGACTATCAATGAGTGGGTGGAGATATTGGTGGGTGGGGTTAACAGTTGGTTGGTGTGGCTAGCAATGGTTGGGGACTATCAATGAGTGGGTGTGGCTATCAATGGATGGGGGACTATCAATGAGTGGGTGGGGCTATCAGTGAGTGGGTGTGGCTATCAATGGATGGGAACTATCAATGAGTGGGTGGAGATATTGGTGGGTGGGGTTTACAGTTGGTGGGTGTGGCTAGCAATGGATGGGGACTATCAATGAGTGGGTGTGGCTATCAATAGAAGGGGGATTATCAATGAGTGGGTGGGGCTATCAGTGAGTGGGTGTGGCTATCAATGGATGGGGACTATCAATGAGTGTGTGGAGATATTGGTGGGGACTATCAATGAGTGGGTGTGGCTATTGATGGGTGGGGGTTATCAGTGAGTGGGTGAGGGTATCAATGGATGGGGACTATCAATGAGTGGGTGGGGCTATTGGTCTGTGGTGTTATCAGTGAGTGGGTGTGGCTATCACTGGATTGGACTATCAATGAGTGGGTGGGGCTATCAGTGAGTGGGTATAAATGGATGGGGACTATCAATGAGTGGGTAGGGCTATGGGTGGGTGGGGTTACCAGTAAGTGGGAGTGGCTATCAATGCATGGGGACTATCAATGAGTGGGTGGGGCTATTGGTGGATGGGCAGGGCTAACACCCATTAGTGAATAAACCGGACTCATTTCTGGCAGAGACTTGAGTAGTAAATGCTCAGACTATGGGGCACAGCGCTGTGACCCGCCTGTCTGGCACTAGCTTATTCTGTCCTAAGCAGGGGCACCATAAGTGACAGGTCCCCTTTCAGGATCTCTGCGGCCAGCGCCTCACATCTCCAGGCCTTGGAGGAGAGGGATCTTGAGGGTGTATGGAGTCACATCTGAATTTTCCGAATCTTGAATGGACAAGCAACCAAAACCCCAAGAAAGTTGATTTGATGGAGAGCTGTACACACTTTGCATGGGACTGCTGTGTCATAGGGCTGCTGGATCAGTCTCTATAGCATTGAGCTGAATGCGCATTTAATAATCTGGTGCTTCTAATCTAAGAGTCAATAATACCCTGGTTCCCACGGAGAGCAGAGCCCAGGCGGCGTCTCGGTGAGGGGCAGCGGTGGGCAGGCCGGTTACAGGGTGGTCACACACAGGGGCCTGTCCTAACAGTGATAATGCTCCAATACAGGACACAGCTGTGAGACCCTGCAGCGCCCTCCACCTCCACCTCCATCTCCGTATACTTGTCACAAAAGCGGCTTTTACAAGCGGCCAGAAACGCGTCCCGTGTATTCTGGCTTCCATACGAGACTGAAGGCAGAGGCTGTAATAAAGGGTCAATATTTGGGAGGTAAAATTTGTCCTAGTTCTGTAAAATTCCTTCAAACTGGCATCAATAGGACCTAATATTGTGGATTATTGATCCTGGGGGGGAATGTGGCTGCTATCAGGAAACAGCGTCACTCTTGTCCAGGGGTTGTGTCTGGAATTGCAGGTCAACTAAATTTACAGGGGTTCACACCATGAACCTTGATGGCTAACGGATAGGAAATTCCACCAAAGCCTGAAAGATGCGGCTCCGAAATCTGGACCTATCTCTGGAACGGGCCCTTGAAAGTCACGCATGCGCATCACTCTCTATTCTGTTCTATGGGAGTTCCCAGTACAGGGGAGCGCTGTGTTCTCTCCATTCTGTTCTATGGGTGTTCCCAGTACAGGGAAGCGCTGTGTTCTCTCCATTCTGTTCTATGGGAGTTCCCAGAACAGGGACGCGCTGTCGTCTCTCCATTCTGTTCTATGGGTGTTCCCAGTACAGGGGAGCGCTGTGTTCTCCATTCTGCTCTATGGGAGTTCCCAGTACAGGGGAGCGCTGTGTTCTCCATTCTTTTCTATGGGAGTTCCCAGTACAGGGGAGCGCTGTGTTCTCCATTCTGCTCTATGGGAGTTTCCAGTACAGGGGAGCGCTGTGTTCTCCATTCTGTTCTATGGGAGTTCCCAGTACAGGGGAGCGCTGTGTTCTCCATTCTGTTCTATGGGAGTTCCCAGTACAGGGGAGCGCTGTGTTCTCCAATCTCATCTATGGTAGTTCCCAGTACAGTGGAGCGCTGTGTTCTCTCCATTCTGTTCTATGGGAGTTCACAGTACAGGGGAGCACTGTGTTCTCCATTCTGTTCTATGGGAGATCCCAGTGGAACTACAAGTGTTAGCATGCCACAGCAGCAGATGATATCTAATTTGTTCTATGGGTTCCCAGTCGGGGGAGCGCGTGTTCTCTTTTGGGGTTTCATGGGAGTTCCCGTCAGGGAGCGTTGGTTCTCCATTTCGCTTTTGGGGTTTCCCAGTACGGGGAGCGCTGTTTTTTCTCCTTCTGTCAGGGGTTCCCATACGGGGGAAAGCTGTGTTCTTATTGTGTTCTTGGGATTTCCCCAGACAGGGAGCGCTGTGTTCTCCTTCGCCTTTGGGATTTTCCCAGAAAGGGGGAGCGCTGTGTTCTTTTGTGTTCTAGGGATTTCCCCCAGTAAGGGGAGTGCTGTGTTTCCCATTTCCCTTTTTGGGATTTTTCCCATTTACAGGGGAGCGCTGTTTTTCTCCATTTTTTCTAGGGGACCCCCATAGGGGGGAGCGCTGTGTTCCCCTTTTCTGTTCTATGGTTTTTCCCAGTCGGGGGGAGCGCTGTGTTCTCCCATTCTGTCTTTGGGAGTTCCCAGTACAGGGGAGCGCGTGTTCCCTTCTGTTTTTGGGGAACTCCCAGTACAGGGGAGCGCTGTGTTCCCAATTCTTTATGGTATTCCCCATACAGTGGAGGCTGTTTTTTCCTCCATTTGTTTATGGGGGTTCCCCATACAGGGGGACTGTGTTCTCCATTCTGTTCTATGGGAGATCCCAGTGGAACTACAAGTGTTAGCATGCCACAGCAGCAGATAATTCTAATTGTATAAGTGCTGATTAATACATGTGTTCAACATATACTGCTCTGTCATGCTGGCACTTGTAGTTCCATGCTCCACAGCAGGGAATAGCTGTGGAACTACAAGTGCCAGCATGTCACTGCAGATAATTCTAATTGTATAGGTGCTGATTAGTACATGTCTTTAACATCTGCTGCTCTGGCATGCTGGCACTTGTAGCTCCATGTTCCACAGCAGGGAGCAGCTGTGGAACTACAAGTGCCAGCATGCCACGGCAGCACATTAGAGACAGAAAGTGAGGTAAAATCTTCTAAACAGGGGCACAGACAGCAAAAAAATGTAAAAACTCTTCCCTGCGCTATCCAAAACTAAAACTGAAAAAAATTTCACTGGAGTTAAATTTAATAAATATTTAATTAATGTACCTGTTCTGACTTACATACAAATCCTACTAAAGAACAAACCTACAGTCCCTATCCCGTTTGTAACCCAGGGACTGCCTACATATAGGTCGAAGCAGGAACAGAGCAAGAATTTGGCCGGATCTACTTACAGGATTTCTAATTTACAAGATATAAACTAATTATACAGGCAACAAGGGGAAAGGTGGGACCCCTCCGGGTGCTGGGCCGCTCTCATGAAATTTCCAAATAACTAAAAAAAAAAAAAAAAAAGTTCTCTGGAGAAGACGGAAAATTAAATAAAGAGCAGGAAACAGGTGCCCTAACTGGATTAGGCCCTTGACCTTTGCCCTCCTGAAGACCACAAATCCCGTCCCTAACCCAATTTATGAAATATCTGCTGCCGAGCCCCCGACACAGAGATTCCCACCAGCGAGGTGAATCCCAGCGCTGTCGGCCCTCGCCGAGGGGGGGGGCACGGGGTCCGTATAACACTTTCAGGATGGATGAACCTGGACTAAATTAAATGTTGCCCTCGTCCCACATCCCCCAGACCCTCAACCCTGATAGGATTCTCCCCTCCAGACATCTCCAGCCCCAAACCACCTGTACTGAAGGCTGAACCCGGAGGAAGACGCATACCTCAAATACAATCCAGTCTCACTGCTTCAAGAGCTCTGCTTGCTGTCCATACACATCCTCCTGCACAGGTCTAATCACTTTCACAGCTGAGAGTTTGTTACAATCGCATCCAGTCTAGATACATTTTACGAGTAAGGCTGGTTCTGTTCAGTGCCCCCGTCGCAAATTTGTTGCAAAAATTCTGAAAAAAATTTGTGCAGCATGCTGCACTATTTATGCCCTTAAAACAATGCACACAATGATGGAAACAAACAGACCCCGATAAGGTCTTTGGGGTCTTTCGGGTGTCACTGGTGTCCAGTGACAGAGGCTCCAAAAAGAACCTGAAACACAGAAGTAAACTGGGCCTTAAAGAGAACCTGTCCCATAGGTTGTGCCCTCCTGGCTGAGGGCAGCACAAAGCTAGTGTCAGACCTGCTGTTTCCAGCGCTGTGCCCCTTATTCTGTAAGATGCTGAGGGCAGCACAAAGCTAGTGTCAGACCTGCTGTTTCCAGCGCTGTGCCCCTTATTCTGTAAGATGCTGAGGGCAGCACAAAGCCAGTGTCAGACCTGCTGTTTCCAGCACTGTGTCCCTTATTCTATAAGATGCTGTAGTTTTCATGTATTTAATGCTCAAATCTGCAGTTTTCAGTCAGAAAAGAGTCATATAAAGAGTCAGTTTTTTCAAACCCCGCCCACCTGAGGCTAGCCCCGCCCACCTCAACTGATACACCTATTACTTTGAATAGGTAGAAACATGTGAATAACTGTCAGTGGACGGGCTAGCCATTGGTGGGCGGGGCTAACACCTGCTCATGAATAAGATTTGAGGGGTAAATGCTCTAAAACTGCAGCATCTTACAGAATAAGGGACACAGCGCTGGAAACAGCAGGTCTGACACTAGCTTGTGCTGCCCTCAGCAAGGGGGGGCATAAACTATGTGACAGGTTCCCTTTAAAGGGGTTGTCTCACTACATCAATTCATCTCACCTCGGTCCTGTTTCCTCGGTTTCATTTGTGAATTCAGGGGCGTGTTTACTGGCTTTACTGGATTCTGCTGGAATGCAGTGATGAGCTGCCGAGGACACCAGGTCTGTAGCTATAGCAACCAGCAGTGGCAGCCTATCAGGAGAGATGGAGCAGGTCTGTAACTATAGCGACCAGTGCTGACAGCCTATCAAGAGGGACTGAAGAGGTTTGTAGCTATAGCGACCGGTGCTGGCAAATTACCAGGAGAGATTAAACAGGTCTGTAGCAATAGCGACCGGTATTTTCCGGTTTGTGTGCCGTCCCCACGGGGCCCCGGAGCAGACAGATGTCACTGCACCTCTGCTAACCTTACTGTGTATGGGGCCCCGGAGCAGACAGATGTCACTGCACCTCTGCTAACCCTACTGTGTATGGGGCCCCGGAGCAGACAGCTCTGAAGTAAAATACAGGATGTAACTCAGGATCAGTACAGGATAAGTAATGTATGTACACAGTGACTGCACCAGCAGAATAGTAAGTGCAGCTCTGGAGTATAATACAGGATGTAACTCAGGATCAGTACAGGATAAGTAATGTATGTACAGTGACTGCACCAGCAGAATAGTGAGTGCAGCTCTGGAGTATAATACAGGATGTAACTCAGGATCAGTACAGGATAAGTAATGTATGTACAGTAACTGCACCAGCAGAATAGTGAGTGCAGCTCTGGAGTATAATACAGGATGTAACTCAGGATCAGTACAGGATAAGTAATGTATGTACAGTGACTGCACCAGCAGAATAGTGAGTGCAGCTCTGGAGTATAATACAGGATGTAACTCAGGATCAGTACAGGATAATTAATGTATGTACAGTAACTGCACCAGCAGACTAATGAGTGCAGCTCTGGAGTATAATACAGGATGTAACTCAGGATAAGTAATTTAATGCATGTACACAGTGACTGTACCAGCAGAATAGTGAGTGCAGCTCTGGAGGATAATACAGGATGTAACTCAGGATCAGTACAGGATAAGTAATGTATGTACAGTGACTGCACCAGCAGAACAGTGAGTGCAGCTCTGGAGTATAATACAGGATGTAACTCAGGATCAGTACAGGATAAGTAATGTATGTACAGTGACTGCACCAGCAGAATAGCGAGTGCAGCTCTGGAGTATAATACAGGAATGGGGAATCAGGTCAGACAGGATAATAATGTTTATGTACAGTGACTGCACCAGCGAAAAGTGAGGCAGCCTGGAGGGGTAAAACAGGATTAACCAGGAAACATTACAGGAATAATAAAGATGTACAATACTCCCACAGAAAGGAGTGACTCTGGAGATAAAAGGATGTAACTCAAACATACAGGATAAGTAATGTATGTACAGTACTGCACCCAGAATAGTGGCACCGGGGGATAATACAGGAGTAATTTGGGTCAGTACAGGGTAAATAATGTTACGT
>JAODAL010067040.1:0-17481 GCA_025379985.1 Phyllomedusa bahiana
GTGGGCTTTTTTTCTGTTTTCCCCCCCCAAATTTTCATTGGCCACTGCATGATTTTTCTGCTGCCCCCCCTGACCCCCCTCAGGGGATTGTGCCTCTTGGGCCCCAAAGTTTTGCCCCCCGAAAAGTCATTGTTCCATGCCCCATTCATACTGCGCCGCCGTGCCCCAACGTGTGATTGTGCCATTGTGGCCCAATACTGTTTGCCGCTCCAGAAGTCATTGTGCCCCTGTATCCATTTCTCTTTCGCCCTGACCTCCCACTGTTATTGTGCCCCCCTTGTGGCCCCAAAACTGTTTTGCCGCCTCCAGAAGTCATTGTGCCCTCCTGCCTTTCCTCTGCTGCGCCTGACCTCCCCTTGGGATTTTGCCCTTGTGGCCCCTTTGTTTTGCCCCTCCGATGTATTTTGCCTGCCTGCCCCATCTGCTGCCCCCGTGACCCCTCCGTACATTGTGCCACTCTGTGGCTAATCTGTTTTTCCCCTCCAGAAAGTCATTGTGCACTCCCGACCTCATCTGCCGCCGCCCTGCCTCCACACTGTGTATTGTGCCAATTTTTGTGGGCCTAACCTGTTTTGCCGCCCCTTTTCCCCAAAAGTCATTGTGCCAGGGGCCCGATCTCATACTGCTGCCCCGCCCCCTCCCAACCCTTGTTTGGGGCCCCTGTGCCAATACTGTTTTGCCGCCTCCAGAATGTCATTGTGCCCCTGCCCCGATCCATACTGCTGCCGCCGTGACCCCCAAATTGTGTGATTGGCCACTTGTGGCCAATACTTTTTTGCCCCGCCTTTCAAAATTCATTTGCCCACGCCTGATTCATGCTTGTTTTTCCGGTCGTGACCCCCCCACGTTCTTGTGCCCTCTGTGGCCAATATGTTTTTCCGCCTCCCGAATGGGCACGCCCGACCTATACTGCTTTCCGCCGTGACTCCGCTCTCAGTCATTGTGCCCCCTCTGTGGTTCCTGTGTTTTGCCCCCTCCAAAAAATTCATTGTGCCCCTGCTGACCTCATGTGCTGTGGCTGCCGCCGTCACCTCCAAAATCTGTCACTAATGTTGCCCCTTTAGCTCTCAGCTTGTTTTTTTCCAGCTTTGCTGGCTGCTTTTTCAGGCACATTCCCGCTTGAGTTTTTTTTCAGTTTTTCCCTCTTAAGTGCCAGGGAATTTTTAGTGAAAGCGATTCTAAGGGCGGCGGAGTCATCTGCGTGTCATATAAAAAAAACATTGTATGAAAACCAACCAAGCTCCCCCGCATATTTTAAACATGGCACAACGTTCTACAGCACCCTGCAGGCTCTGTGCAGCCTGGAAATAGCTGCTTTTTATCGCGATTCGTGCCGAAGTAATTCGGAACGAAACGAATTTTGTCGGAAAATTCGGCGAAGTGACCGAATCGAATTTTTGAGAAATTCGCCCATCTCTAATCTCCACTCCTTTCAAAAGCCTCTCCCCCTGCCGATCCTCCCCACCCCCATAGACGCCCCCCCTCCCGCCCCCGCAGCCCCGAGGCTGGTCACACCAGAAGATATCTTTAAAACTTTCTCTAACTAAATAAGAAGTGAAATTCTCTAATCTAACTCCATTCTAAGCTTTAGCTAGGTTGATTGTTTTTTTCTATTAGAAGAAACTATCTCTCAGAGCTGTTAGAACAGCTATTGGATTAAACGCAGACACGTCCTGCATAGGACGTGGCATAGAAAATGAGCTGAACAGGAAATGCAGTTGCATAGATAAAACGAGGTCACGGGATTTTTGCAGCCAATGAGCTCCATACACCGCAAAGTGGTGACGTTGTACATCCTCCTCACCCTCCTCCATCCTCCGAGCTGATTGGCGGGCCGCCAAAATGACAGGAAGCGCTGAAAATGATGCGATAGTAATAGATTATCTGTAAGACTGTCACCTAAACTATCGCGTGATCGGAAATTTCCGATAAGCCTAAAAACCGTGCCGATTTCAACTTTTGCTGATAATATCGCTCATCCCTACTCCTCACGTCTCCTGAAACTAAATGTGGAGAAAACTGAATTCATCATCTTCCCATCTTCCCACTCTTTCCCTCCTCCTGATCTCTCTATTATAGTTATTGGCTACACTGTTTCACCGGCTCCGCAAGTCCGCTGCTTTGGGATAACCTTTGACTCCAATCTGTCCTTCGAACCACATATCCAAACCCTCATCTCTGCCTGCTGCTTCAACCTGAAAAATATCTCCCGTAACCGCTCATTCCTTAACTTTGAAAGCACAAAAATGTTTGTCCTTTTCTGTCATCTCCTGCCTGCTATTGAAAACACCCTTCTCTGGGGGCCTCCCATCTAGCCCCCGCTCCCTCCAATCCATCCTTAACTCTGCCCCCCCAATTGATTCCCCTCTTCCTAGTATTTTTCCCCTCTCCCCTCTGACAACCCCTTCACTGGCTTCCCTTCTCAGCGAACATTTCAGTTGAAAACTTGCCTACAAGCTTCCTAACCTCTTCCCCCCATAATCTCTGCCTTAACCCCGATATCTCCCTTACGCAATCCCCGCTCCTTACAGGACTTTTCTTGTTTCCCCCCTGTAGTCCTCAACACCCCTTTCCCCAAAGACTTCTCCGTGTCCCCCCACATCGGGACTCATCCCCCAAACATCCAAATTTCCCCCATTTTACTAGCCTCAAAAGCAATCTGAAAACCACTCTTCGGATTGCCTTAAACCAAAACAAAAACCCCGTTGCTCCTACCCACCCCACAACATGTCTGCCCCTCCCTCCTGTCTTTCCCCACTTCTTGTAGACTGTAAGCCCTAAAGGCAGGGCCTTTTCCCCTTCTGTCCAGTTGTTACTTATTTTTGTCACCTTTGACTTGTTTAATGTGTTATGTATGCCCCGAATTTTACAGTCTCTGGAACCAAGGGAGCTCAAAAAATAAATAAATAATAATATTAATAATTATTAAAATAATAAAAATAAAAATAAATAAGTATATAAATGGCCCCTGCAAAAAGTAGGGGGAAAAATTATTTATGAAAAGCCCCCTAAAAAGTGAGGGACATTTCCTTTGGCTGGAGAAAAAAGGAGTAAATCCCAAGGGGAAAAGGTTCTTCACGTGGAACGTAATCTTGAATAGCTGCCTGTGAGCTGGTCACAGCGGGAAAACAGTTGCACGTTTCAAGAAAAAGTCAGTTACTACTGCTAAGAATATTAGCTTGTCTGTACCCCAAAATAAATTCTAGATCCTTTTGATGGTAATCTTGGTTTAAAAAATGAAATCTTCCTTAGAGTGGTTTGGGTTCTTGCCTTACGGTTTCAAAGCTTCTCGGTGGGAAACTAGGATTAAACTTCTTATCTCCCTCCCTTCACCCAATGTTCCCCACCCCTTGGTTGAACTTGTTTTTTTTTTTTTAAACCTTTTACTATGTAACTTGTAAAAAAATTTAAAAAAATTCTAAAAAAAATATGCATTCATAGCCCCCTTCCCATTAAGATAGTTACAGAGTTATTGTAATATTATTATCAGTGATTACCGTATATAATCGAGTATAAGCCGACCGAGTTTTTAAGCCCAGGCCCCTACTTTTGCCACAAAAAACCCGGGGAAAGCTTATTGATCGAGTATAAGCCCCAGGGTGAAAATGCAGCGGCTTGTTTTAATTTTAAAATAAAAATAGATACCCCAAAAAATTACTAGGAGTTTAATGTCCCCCATAGGCAGGTTAGGGAGTTTAATGTCCCCCCAGCAGATATAGGCTGGTATAGGCGTTTAAAGTCCCCCATAGGCAGGTTATAGGATGTATAGGCAAATTTTTGTATCCATAGGTGGTATAGGAGCTAGTGTCCCCTAGGAGGTTAGGGAGGCAATTGCCCCTAGGCAGGGGTTTTGGGCCTATAGGAGGGTTTAGGCAGGTTTAGGTTCCCCCAGGGGGCTAAGGGAGGTATAGGTCCCTAGGGAGGTATGGCAGGGATAGGCAGGGATAGTTTCCCCTGACGGTATAGGAGATATGGCCACCCGGCAGGCTTAGGCAGGGATAGCCGGGTATAGCTAGCATAGGGCCCTAAAAAGGCAATAGGAGGGTTGGTTCCCCTAGGAGGGTTTTGGGATTTTTGGGAGGTATAGGCGGGTATAGGGAGGTATTGATGTAAAAGGGGTATAGGGGAGGTTGGCAGTACTAGGCAGGTTAGACTGGTATAGTAGGACTTGGAGGTTTTTGGGAGGTATAGGAAAAAATTGGAGGGATAGTAGTCTAGGAGGTTTAGGGAGGTAAGGCAGTATGGAGGGTTTGTATACTGGAAAGGGATTGGGGGGGTATAGGCAGTACTAGGAGGTATAGGAGGATAGAAGCCGGCGGTATAGGGGGATGGCACTACTAGGCAGGTTAGGGGAGGTATAGGCAGTATAGGAGGTATAGGTGGTATAGTTGTCTGGCGGGTTTGGGGGTATAGGCAGTACAGGCAGGGTTTGGCGGTATGAAAAGTACTAGGAGGTTTGGGCAGGGTTTGGCGTATAGGGTATAGGCGGTATATATAGTACTAGGAGGGATAGGGCGGTTAGGCAGTACTAGGGAGGTATAGATAGTATAGGGAGGTATAGGGAGGGAAAGGGAATAATAGGAGGGTTAGGCAGGTAAGTTGTACTAGGCAGGTTTGGGGGAGGTTTTAGGGAGTCTGGGGTATGGCAGGTTTTTGATGCCCAGGCAGGTTTTGGGAAGTATAGGTTCCCCTAGGCAGGCTATAGGCGGTATAGGCGCCCGGAGGGTTAGGGAGGAAGTTCCCCTAGACAGGTATAGGCGAATAGGCATGGCGGTTTGGGAGTATATGCAGGGTATAGGCTAGCATAGGTCCCCCCTTGACAGGGAATAGGCGGGATAGGTTTAGGCAAGGTATGGCAGTATAGGCAGGTATGGGAGGATAGATAGTACTAGGCGGTTAGGGAGGTTAGGGGAGTACTGGCAGGTTAGATGGTATAGTGGACTGGGGGTATAGGGCAGGTATAGACGTTAGGCAGGTTTTAAAAAGTACTGGCAGGGATAGGGAGGTATAGGCGTATAGGCAATAGGATTGTATAGGAGGTATAGGGAAAGGGTTTGGAGTTAGGAAAGGTTTTGGAGGTTTAGATTCATAGGAGGTTTGGGCGGTTGGATTTCAGGGGGTATGGCAGGTATAGATAGTACTAGGAGGTATGGGAGGTTTAGGCAGATAGGAGGGTTTGGTGGTATGTTTGTACTAGGAGGTATAGGGAGGGGTTTGGGCAGTACTGGCAGGATAGGGAGGGTTGATAGTACTAGGCAGGTATAGGGGGATATAGGCGTACAGGCAGGTATGGAGGGTTTGATAGTACTGGCGGTATAGGGAGGTATAGGCGTACTAGGAGGTATAGATGTACTAGGCAGGTATGGGCAGGTATAGGCGTACAAGGCAGGTTTAGGCGGTTAGATAGATAGGCGGTTGGCAGGGTTTGGCAGTATAGGAGGTATAGATAGGTATGATAGTACTAGGCAGGTTTTGGGCAGGATAGGCGGTACTGGCAGGTATAGTAGTCTAGGAGGTTAGGGCGTATAGGAGTGCTAGGCAGGGATTGATAGTATGGCAGGTATAGGGCTTTAGGCAGTTACTGGAGGTAAGGAGGTTTGTAGTACTGGAGGTATTGGGGGGTTTGGGAGTACTAGGAGGTAAGGCAGGTTTGATAGTATAGAGGGATAGGGCAGGTATAGGCGTATGCAGGGTATAGGCAGGTTTTGTATATAGGCGGTTTTTGGGCGGTTAGGCTTTACTGGAAGGTTGGAGGGTTTTTGATAGTACTAGGCAGGTATTGGGCAGGGTTTAGGCAGATAGGCAGGTATAGGCAGGTAAGATAGTACTAGGGAGGTTTTTAAGAGCAGGGTTTGCTGTCTAGGCAGGGGTGATGTTTGGAGGGATAGGGCGGTATAGGCAGTATAGGCAGGTATGGCAGGGATAGATAGCATAGGCAGGATAGGGAGGATAGGCAGTATAGGGAGGTAAGACAGGGATAGATAGTACTAGGAGGTATAGGGCGGTTAGGCGTGTAGGCAGGTATAGATGTCTAGACAGGTATGGGCAGGGATGGCAGTATAGGGAGTTAGGCAGGTATAGAAGTACTAGAAGGTTTTGGGCGGTTAGGCGTCTAGGGGTTTCATGTATGGGAGGTATAGGGCAGGTTTAGGCAGTACTGGCAGGTTTGGTAGTTTTAAAACAAAAAACAACCAACTTACTCGTCCCCGCTGCTCGTCTCCGGGCACGCTCCTCGGTTTCTCGGACAGGGGGTGAAATCATCAGGCCGCGAAGAGCGTGGGACACACATGCCTGTGTCGGAAACTCCCGGCGGCCGCGAGTTTGCGGCCGCCCGGGTCCACTGCGGAGGGGGGCGCTCGCTCCTTTCCCCCCAGTGGGTATTCTTCTCCTGCGGGAAGGATAGCTGACAGCGCAGGGCCACCGCAGGCCCGGAAAGCTGTCAGCTGACTCGGGATTCGTTTATGCCTCCCTGAGGAGCCCCATGTAACTGAAGGTCCCCGTGGCGCCGGCATCCGCGCCCCCGGGCCCCCGACGTGACTCGGGATAAGCCGAGGGGGGATTTTTCAGCACATTTTTTGTGCTGAAAAACTCGGCTTATACTCGAGTATATATGGTACATACAAATCACAGCTGGCCAGAAATAAAATTAAAAGCTGTTAGAAAGGCATTTGAATAGAAACTATCGTAGTGATCTTGCTTGGCATCCTACTACTGCTGTATGTAGAATATAGGCTGAGAGCAGGAAAATAAAATTTCAACAGTGTTCCACATGTGATTTAAATTTGTTTTGTAGTAAAAACAAAAAATTATTTGAACAAATAAAATGTCCTAACAATCTTATACAACATGCAAACTCCTGACCTACTGACCTACATTTGGATGAACAAAAATTGAATTACAATCTAAAAGCTTAAAAAGATATATTTGGTAAGATTTTAATTAGAAAAAAATAAAAAAAAACTGAACGAAATTTTATTATTCACATAATTATCTATTCATTAGAAAATCAACTCAATGAATTGCACTAGTCTATTTAGAGAAGAGAAGTAACAGAATACAAATGTTACTGTCATGATTGTGCCTGACAGACCCCCAGCTTTGAGCTCTGGTCGCCGGCCATGGTGGCACTGTCATACTCTGCTCTGTTAATTGATTCCTGGCCAACACCTAGTACTCAGTGTCCTCCAGCACTCGGCTAGTTAACTTATTTCCTTGCAGGTCTTTTTGATTGACAACCCAGTGTTTTGTTGCTTCCACCTATCACCTCTGTTCTTTGTTCTCCGGTCTGTTATAAAAGGGTTCCTGTGCCATTTCTACTTGCCTGCTATACTGGTTCCCTTTTGTGCCTGTAAGCTAACCTGTTAGTCTTTCTTGCTTTACCTGTTACCTGACCTTGGCTATACTTACCAACTATTCCTCTGCTTTAGTTATTCTGTACTGCTTTTCCTGACAGTTGCTGACCTGGCTAGTTTGACCTTGCGTTATTGTGTTTAGTGTTTGTTTTGTCTGTGTCTTGTATATTCATTTACTTAGTGATTCTCACAGTCTTCAGTTAGGGCCGACATATTAAGGAGTCGGGCACCCCCAAAAGGCAGGGACAGTGGGCTGGGAACAGTGTCAGGGCCTCACTCAGTTGATGTCTACTTGTGTGCCCCTGACCGCTTCCTCACAGTTACAGTTCTTAAAGGGGTTTTCTCAGCACACTGAATCACTGGCTGACAGGCAGTTTTACATTCACACTTTCTCCTCAAGTTGTCTCATCAGGCCATTACCCTGACAGAGCAGGAGATTGTTATATTTAAAAAAATTATAGACAACTCCATTATCCTCAGTGCTCACAACACCTGTACCTTTTGTTTTCTGCAGCTAATCTTGTTTAATCTAACAACTCAGTCCTGTCAGTCCATCCCTCCTGCTCTCAGCTAATCTCATAACAGGTAGGCAGGTTACCATAGAAACCTCTGTGCAGTAAGACACCTGTTAAACTGTATATAGCTAATGACTAAAGTAAAATTTACTGACTAATGTATTTAGAAAATATCTTCATTTAACAGTCCCCTTATGTTGAAAGCTAATCTTCATAGTACGAAAACCCCTTGTATGATTGAAAGTAATAGCTACTTATCTCTTGCAACATTCTAACTACATTCTAACTACAAATTGAGATTGACACAGGGAGAGCATTGTGACATAGTAGAAAGAGAAACATTTAATAGTATGATTGACATTTATGAGCTTCTTTTCTTCTCTTTAGAGATTCAAGCAGTTCATTGAGTTGAATTTCTAATGAAAAAATAATTATGTTAATTATAAAGCTTTGTTCTGATTTTTAGATTTTAATTTTTTTCTACATACAGCAATAGCCAAGACCAAAGGTCTCTTGGGACTTGAGGTGCACCAGGCAAGCAAGATCACTACAATAGTTTCTACTCACATGCTATTCTAACAGCTTTTATTTTATTTCTAGCCTGTGGTATTATGTATGTAATCACAGATCATACTGATAACTCTGTAACTACCCCACTGAGAATGGGAGCTATTGTATATGCTGTGTTGGTTTGCAAATTTTGTATTGTATAATTTTATATTATTTATTTTTATATTAATTGTACAGTATATAATTTTACATATATAGTCTTAGAATTATCATTCGTTAGTTTGTTATTACTTTAGGGGTATTAGTTGGAAAAAATATTCTTCCCTATTGGCAAATACAGTTTGTCTACTGCAACTTTGGACTCGGCCATACCACTTTTAAATTAATCTGAGTTGCTCCAACAGTTTTTTTGCAACATCTTGGCATGACAAATTCATAAATGTGTTCAATCATACAAATCTGGCTTGACATGCCCTGTAGAATTGGTGCATTCAAAAGTGTTGGGTCTGTAGCACAATGAACATTAAAACTTATAAATTGGGAAATGAAAAGTGGCAATAACTATCGCAATAATAAACTATCTTTAATGTACTTTACTCTACCCTTAGTAAGTCAGGTTTACGTCCCGAAAGGGACAGCCCAACGTCCAATGACTTACCCTAGAAACCAACTAACATGCCCCTATCACGACCATAATAGATCAATAATTAAAATGTTATACAACTCAGATTCCAGCTTAACACTCAAGACAGCAGAGAGCTTATGTATAGGGTAAATAAACAAGAAAAACACACACGATTATAGTTGGTGTGTAGGGTAAGGAAATATACGACCTTCTTATTAAGACATTCCCTTCATCAGCCCCGACGCGTTTCCCGCTCAATAATGGATGAGGGTTCATCAGGGGGTCCAGCAATGATGTCCAGAGAGATATCAGATAATATCCCTGCACGATAGATGCCCTTATGTATGCAGGCAAACAACCTAGAGTAATCTCACCTTAAGTAGACTCCCAGTGCACTCCTCGCTTTCACGCATTGGAGCGGCATCCTCCTTTCCTCACTGCGCATGCCCAGGATTCAGACCCCTATTGCGCACGCTCCAGCATAGATGCCGCGCCATAGCAACCTTTCTTCAAGGCGTGCATGTGCCCAACATAGATGCAGTGTGATGACAACCTTGTCTGCGCCCAACATATTCCAGCCAAGGCAAATGCAGCGCCAATAAAAATAGACTGAAATGACTCTGAGGAAAGCTTAATACTTTATTATTAGCAATGCCAATGGAAAAACTGTTTACAAACAGTGACCAAAGATACTTATATTAAAATTAAAACATTCACCCATACCTAGTGTAAATGTATATCCTCGCATATAATACTGATGAGATACTCTATTTGTATAACCCACAAAGATAAATTACACGTACAATGAATATTAATCTAATCCAGCGATACAAAAAATGATACAAAAGATGAAGTGTATACACACTTAAGTCCAAAGCGCAATTATGCCTTGACATCAGGGACCCATTAAATATTTGTGGTGACCACACCACTGGGGCCACCATGTTACTGAATACTTCCTAAAGATGAGAGGGAGACAGTTTAATAAACACAATGAATTGGTGCTTGAGCTTTTGGAGTTTACCTTAACACATTACTATTTCCTCTTTGGGCCCAGCTAAGGGGTACAGCTATGGGGAGCCCGTGCGCTCCCACGTATGCTTATCTATTCCTGGGCTGGTGAGAGAGGATCCTGGTTTTCGGAGAGGAGATGAAAATGTACACTAATAACATCTTATTTTGGGGCAGATTCATTGATGACGTCTTCGTGCTGTGGCAGGGCACGGAGGCATCATTTAAGGAATTCATTGGACAGTTGAATCTGAATAATATAGGCTTGAGGTTTACCTATGAGATCCATATGTCATAACTCGCATTTTGGATTTAAGGATATTTAAGGATGATATGGGTTTGTTACAAACTCGGACTCATCATAAGGAGACAGCTACAAACAATCTCCTTAGGTGAGATTCTCATCATCCTACCAATTTAAAAAGAGGAATACCAAAGGGGCAATACCTAAGGATATGCAGGAACTGCTCAAGGGTGGAAGACTATTATCAACAAGTGCGTGATCTACAGAATAGATTTCTTTAGAGAGGGTACCCACTGTCATGTCTTAAACCTGCCTTTAAAAAGGATTTGTTAAAGGATAGAAATGCCCTATTAAATGTAAAAGAAACTAAGGAGGAAACAACTCAATTTAGAATAATAGGTACTTTTGATGATCGGAATAATGACATTATGCTGATTTTACGTAAGCACCGGGTGATCTTACATTTGGATAAGGATTTATCCGAATGTCTTTCTAAGGAACCCCAAGTTACCTATAGACATGGAAGATCTTTGAGAGACAGATTGATTTGTAGCCATTATGTCCCCCTAAGACCGGAGGGAACTTGGCTAGCGAGAAAACCTCTCGGTATGTTTAGATGCGGAAGATGAATCTTTTGTAAGCACATGAATCAAACTAAAGAATTTAAAAGTAATGTGATACGTAAAGTATATACTATTTACAAATTTATGAACTGCTGCACGCAAGAGGTGGTCTATCTAGGCAACTGTAGTTGCTGTAAGCAATTTGTAGGCAAGACTACTAGACAGATCAAGGTGCGTGTTGGTGAAAACCTGGGAGACATAAGGTACAGACGGGATACCCCATTATCTAAACATATTTGGCAAGAACATGGAGGGGATTCGTCAGGCCTACTCATTCAACGTATTGAAAAAGTGAAAGTCACATCCAGAAAAGGGAATATAGATAAAAGGTTACTCTGCAAAGAAACTGAGTGGACATATAGACTTAAGTCCCTACAGCCGGAGGGCCTTAATGAATTGTTATATTTTGGCTGTTTTATTTAAGTGTTAAGGTACTCATGGGTTCAAATATTTAATGGGTCCCAGATATCAAGGCATAATTGCGCTTTGGACTTAAGTGTGTATACACTTCATCTTTTGTATCATTTTTTGTATCGTTGGATTAGATTAATATTTATTGTATGTGTATTTTATCTTTGTGGGTTATACAAATAGAGTATCTCATCAGTATTATATGCGAGGATAAACATTTACACTAGGTAAGCTTGAATGTTTAATTTTTAAGATAAGTTTCGCTGGTCACTGTTTGAAAAACATTTTTTCTATTGTATTGCTATTAAAAGTATTAAGCTTTCCCTCAGATCATTCGTCTATTTTTTTTGGAGCTGCTTTTGCCATGGCTGGGGATAGTTGATGAAAAGGGTTTCATCATGCTGCGTCTATGTTGGACGCATGCGCACCTTGACGAAAGGTTGCTATGGTGCAGCATCTATTTGGGGGGAGGTAAATGGGGGTTTAAAAAAATCCTGAGCATGTGCAGGAGGAAAGGAGGCGCTGTTTCAACCTGGGGAAAGGGGGAGCGCCGGGAGCTTTTAAGGTGAATTACTCTAGGTTGTTTGCCTGCTACAAAATTTGGCATCTAACGTCGGGGATATTATCGATATCTTCTGGCTCATTGCTGGCCCCCCTGATGAACCCACACCATTATAAAAGAAAGCTCGGGGGGGGATAAAGGGGAAATGTCAAAATAAAAAGGTGTTTATTTCCTTACCCTACAACCAACATAACGGGGGTTGGTTTTTTCTTGTTTTTTTTAGCCTTACAAAAAGTTTTGCTATTTGTCTTAGTGGTAACGGAATCTGAGTTTTTAAAACTTTTTAAATTATTAAATTTTTTTTGGGTCAAGGAGGGCATATCAATTTCTAGGGTAAGTCATCGGACGTTGGGCCGTCCCTTTTGGGACGTAAACCTGACTTACTAAGGGTATAGTAGGGTACATTAGTGATAGTATATTACTGCGATAGTTATTGCCACGTTTTTATCTCCCAATTTACACGTTTTAATGTACATAATAAAAGTGATATTTTAGAGTAGGGGTTTGTTTTGGTGTGCTGTGAATTTTTGGAATCAGAAATCCTAGATAGATAGATTTTTCTTTTTGTTGTTTCTGTAGCACAATGAAGCAGATTTTGGCATACAGCATTTCATACATCTATCAAACAGGGCTATGAGAAGTTTTTTGGCTCAAAGAAAGCTATGAAAACTTCCCGTTCATACATGTTGCCATTTATTTTTAACTACTACACCGGAATAGAATATTTAAACCTTTAGGATAGACAATCAATGTTTGATTAGTGGGGTACAACATTGCAGTCTCCCAACAACTAACGACTGAGGAGCCATGGTGGTCCAGAGAAAGCCGTGTCCCTTGTATGGTTTACAGATGCACAGCAGCTAGTCTATATGAGGTCATATACCCATTCAAATAACAGTTCCAGACACAGCTCGAAAAATACTCGGCTTCCATGTATACTCATACTTTTATGTTTGGGTTATTGTCATTGTGTTAAATGGGGATATTCGCTGATCAAATATTTGTGGTCCATCATAAAGATAGTCTTTGAGACCTGCTTTAAAGTAGAAAGATAAATAAAAATTAAATAAAAATTATAATATGTACTAATCTTTTGCCCTTTATGATAAACCCCGGGGGCACATAATATATTTACCCCCTCCTCACTTAAAACATACGAATAGCTTGATATGGAACCTGGTCATTTTCCCATGCTTGGTTGCATTGTCTCCCCATAAAAATTTCTGTATTACAGCAAAAGCAAACTGACCCTAGTAGGTCCGAACCCACTTAATTTACTAGGGCCCTCCTCATTTCTGTTTAAAACCTTTGAAAATAGAAAGCCGAACAAATTCTTTCTTTCTACTCAACTTGAAATGGAATTAAGGTCTCTATTCCAAAACAAAAATTTTGGGTGATAGGTTCCCAAAGGTGGGAACCACCCCCCCATCTCGGAAACTTTCCCCCAAAAGTGTTCCCATAAAACAGAAAATGGTTGTGCTTGCCATACTACATTCTGTAGAAATTCCCAAATACATCGAGCAGGTGTTCAAAAACTATCAAACTTGGGGGGGTTTTGTTTACCACGCTTTCCCGAGCCATTGGAAGTGACATTCTTCCAGGTCAGGCTGTGGGCGGTGCAATAGCTCTGCTATTTTAAATATTCCTGACAGGGAGATAACTGTAGGAATTTAGAAATTGTAGGCACAAAGGGTAGAGAGCACTAATTTAAAACTTATCATTAAATTAGCTAATCGTCATGGCTAGAGATAATACACTTTTAGGGAGTGACCCCCATGGCCAAACGACTGCTTTGGCAATCACATTAAAAGAAAGAGCAGGGAGGGGGTCATAAAACCAAAATAAAAATTGTGTCACTGCAGTAGATAAAAATTTCTTTATCTCCTGAAAAAAAAAGAAAAACAAAGCAGCAATGTTTTGCTAATGTCTTATTTGCCTCTCCCTCATGCTAAAAGTAAACATTGTATGATAAAACCCTTTAATGGTGTTGCTATCGATAGCCACAATTCAAGTTGGGAACACCCCTTTTAAAAGGGGAAAAGAGAAAAAGGACAACCCACCTATATTCTTTTTTTTAAAACCAAAATCTACATTAAGGGAGCTATAATTTAAAATTTTTCCTGTAAAATCCGTTTTAAATAAATTTTATTTGGTTTTTTTTTCGGTGTTATAATAAAAAAACTAAATAATTTTGGGTTCAGAAATGTAGTATAAATATCATCTAGATGAAAAAATTTTTTTTTCATTTTCATTTTTATTTTTTTTTATTTTTTTGATTAAAAATTTAAAATATTTTGAG
Organism: Phyllomedusa bahiana; assembly: GCA_025379985.1. Lineage (NCBI taxonomy): Eukaryota > Metazoa > Chordata > Amphibia > Anura > Hylidae > Phyllomedusa > Phyllomedusa bahiana. The sequence continues at coordinate 14,153 of JAODAL010067040.1, forward strand.
TTTAAAAAATTTTATATTACTTCCAAAACAAATAGTTAAGCCTGAAAAATTCAATTTTATGTGTATACTCCCCCGACTGTATTGTTCCAAGCAGGTCAAGAGTTTTGGCGGACTGAGTCAAAAATACCCTGTGGTTGCCCTGCTTTTCTTGTTTTAGATAAAAATTAACCACCTTAAAAAATTGCCAAACCCCGAAATAGATTTGACTTTTAAAAATTTTAAAAACTATCAGGGCCCCAATTTTCTGCTCCCGATTACTGCCCCCACCCCATTCAAAATTGGAGCTCACTTACTTCACATATGGTTTTTTTAAATCTATTCTGCAAGAAGTCCCCTTTAAGGAAGATGCCATACTAAGGCATTGTTGGGGAAAAAATCACAAAAATTGCCAGAGGTGGAAAATGTGGGTTAAATGTTTCTGTTTTCCAAAAAAATAGGGGTTTCAAATGAATGAAAATGGAAAAATATATTGGTTACCAGACATCATGCCTGGTTTAGATAATGGGGTCAGGTGGACTTCATTAGAGGTGGGAAATACGTATGGCACGAGAGAGTTCACTGGCAATCATATGCTACTCCCTTGGTATTATACAGGTTATTGACAATGTCATTTCCTATAATATGTGGGGTGTTAAGAAGCTTAGCATTACAGATTTATACAGTCAACGTAAAGTATTTATTGGTAAACATACTGGACATGTTAGGTAGACACCGAATAAGATTCCAGAACGTGTGTTTTCCTTCCCTAGGTTTTTTGTGGGTAGATATTTACTGCTTGCTTTGAATTACATGATTGCCCATGCTTAATTCCAATTTTCTTCCTTTTTGGGGACGTTTTCTTGAAGGGGGATTCAACAGGGGTGATTTGAACTGTGACTATCTTCCCTGATAAACTGTGATCTTCTAAACAAATAAATTTATTGGAAAAGTTCCCGAGATTTAAGTACATACTCTATAAAGTCGCAACAATATCTCACTGCTTAAAAGGAAATGCAGATAAAGTCCATCTCTGTGGATCGATACGCTGAGATGAGTGGAGTGACAGATAAAAGCTTTATGAATATCGGAAAACACCTTTGGCGGTAACATAATTACTGGTTAATTGGCAGCATTATCATATGGATCATGTAGAAAAATAATAATGTCATTGATTTTGGGTTTCTGTAGAAAACCTTTTTATGTGAAAAAAAGTTAGGAAAATTTTCATAATTAGTGCCAAACAAAGACAATTCACAAACAATGGGGAAAAAGCTCCATATTTAACAATATCCTTTTCATGGGGGCACTCAGTTTTTCCCCAATGGTGTCAGTGCCCACTGGAAATTTCAACTCGTAAACAATAGATAATTCAACGGCATTCGGATCTAATAGTTTACATCAAAAATAAACTTTATGAGTTAAAATTTTTCCAAACAAGCATTGTAATAAATCTCAGGTGTGTTTTAGGGATAAGCATCCTATGTAATTTTCCTTGACGTTTAGGGTCATTGATTAGACCTTTATCAATGTAATTTCAAGTAAGAAGCTCTGAATTATCACCTAAGAACTTGGGGTTTCAGTTAAATTCTACAGCTTTTTCCCTTGAATGTCCATTGAAAGATCTAAAAATGATAACCAAAAGCCGGGAAAAATAAAAAATGTTTATGCTCAAAAAATATACCCGAGTTTTAAAGGGGGTTGCCAGTTTCTAAAGAAACAAGACGAGCACGGGGGGCCCTTAAAAAAAAATTTAAACTCCCCAAGTGCGGAACTGAGTGGGTTTAAATTGGCGCCCCAGAATTCCCCTTGTCTGAAAGGGAAAAGAAGATGCGGCAAAGGGTTTTTCAGCCCAGGTTTTTCAAAATTTTAATGAAGGCTCAAAAAAATTCCTGAAGATCCACAGCAGCTGGTCCCCTCGCCCCCAAAAGGTTGAGCCCGGGGCCAAGGCTTACCTGTGAAAAGGCTTTGATGAAATAAAATGGCTCGATCAATGGGAACCGATGTGCCGGGACCTCGAAAAACCACGACATGTCTTCAGATTATCGTAGAATGTGGTAAAGAACTGAACCATCGAAAAAGTTCCCAGACGAGCGCATGATTGTGTACAACAGTGTGACATGCTGGATGTCAGGCGGGTCCATCGGCGGTATCAATTTGTTTGTACTAAAACGTGGGAGCCATGTATAGTGGACCCTTTGGGGTCACCATAAAAGGGATAAGGCAACCACCTCAGGGGGCGAGGTCAAAGGGGCCCCAATTTTTAAACCCCAGAAAGGGTGGAGGGATTTACATGGACCCCCAGGTCGCTACCCTGCTGTGGCTACTCACAGTGAAGCTAAGTCCCGGACGTAGAACGCGGGGAACAGGCAATGGTGACGATCACAAGCAGGTACAACCATATGTAGTACAAAGCCCAACAGGTAGTAAACTGGCATAGGGGCAGATTAACAGTAGTACAGTTAACAAGCTGGGAATGCAGGGAAAAGCATGCAGGAACTGATGTTATGTGAACGTTGTAAAAACACAGCGAGTGGGGATGGGACTGGGGGGTTAGTTAAAGGGCTTTTTTTCCAAAAAAAGTAACAGCTCCAACGTATACTTTTTCTAAAATTTCCTGCATCCCCTTTTAAAGGAGTAAGTAAACAGAAATTTAACCTGTAAAAATTACAAATGGTTTTTAAAAAATGAAGATTCACTATTTGAAAAAAAATAACAATGGAAACTTTTTGTTATTAATCGTTTTAGCATAAAACTAACATATTACATTTTTTTTCAAAAACTTCATTTTTAATTATGTATCTAATTCTGTTTTTGGAAAAAAATAAACATTTTAGATAAGATCTGTTACATTAGTCTTGTAAAGAGTTTCAGGAGTTTACATATGTGTGAAATAAATGTTTTTATAGTAAAAGATATAGACTGACTAAAATCAAGCAAAAAAGTGAGTATGTTTATTGAAGCAAACCCGATCTTGTCTAATGTTTGAATTTGGTACCACTGCTTTAGGGGGGAGGTAGTTGTACAATAACTGCATTTACCCCTTTGTAATTTTAGCAATATATTGTTTAGGGGGGGGGAGAAAATTTATTCTAGATGTGATGAACTCACAAATAATAACTCAAGGAAACTGTCAATCACAAATAAAAATTTTAAAAACAAAAAATGCTAAATTTTCCAACATAAGTGTCTTTAAAAAAACAAATTTTTGAAAATACTTTTTTTTTGAAGGCCCAAATGCGGGGTTTTTAAGGAGGCCCTTGGGGGGGGGGGGGGGGGGGGGGGAAATTTTATGTAGGGGTTTTTGGGTGGGGGGGGGGGGGGGGGGGGGGGGGGGGGGGGGGGGGATTTGT
>JAODAL010067041.1:0-17480 GCA_025379985.1 Phyllomedusa bahiana
AATGAAGAGTGGTCAAGCATGTTGCTCCCACTGCTTTAAAAAAGTCTAGGAACTGAGTATGATTTGGGGGCGATATACTTAAAAACTGTCTGGGTTTATACTTTCTTTGTTGCCCATCGCAACAAAATCAGAATGCCTCTTTCATTTTTCGGGGCACTTATAAAAAAGAGGGGCGCTCTGCTTTTTGCATGGCAACAAAGGAGTTTTAGACCTAACGGTCTTTATACTTGGGGCCCCTTAGGGGACATGTTGATCGGGTTTTTCCCCCTTTTTCTGGTGTTCAAATGCCCAAAAGTGATCGGCTACGATCTCTAATGCCCTAACGAAGTGTTATGCATTTTTTTGCAAGACTAAAACTTTTTTTTAATGCACCTTCAGGGGGGGGTTGTTCGGGGGCATCGGGGGGCGTGTCACACCCACTGTATTTTTAACACATATATGAAGGGGTTCGGCAAAACTAGGCGCATTACTGCTCGAACAGGCAGCCTATTTAAAATGGGGTCTGCCTAAAACCTGAGGAGTCAAAGGGAGATAGTTTTTGCTGCAGGGCAAAAAAATGTCCATTTTTTCTCAACTTACACCAGTACATTAATAAAAAGTAATTTATGATAATTAACAAACTATGTAAAATTACATTATTTAAATTTAATAAAAAAACATATCATAAAAAACCTTTGCTCAGGGTCTAAATACTGATGACCATGTGATATTTCAGTTTTTCTTGTTTAATAAATTTGCAAAAATATCTACATTTTCATTTTTTTTTTTTTCAAGGGGGGGAAGTGTACTTTAAGAGCAAAAATTTTAACTTTTTTTTTTTTACCGAATGGCTGCAGTAAAAACAAAGAGTGAAAATTTTAAAAGGGGGTCTGAATATTTCCGTCCCCATTGTAGATAATAAAAAAGGGGTACCAAAATTGGGTTCGAATTATTTTCCCCCCTTGACGGGAAAAGGGGGCAAACTAGCAGCACGGAGCCCTTCATTAGGCTTCCGTCTGCCAAGGCCATTGCTCGCACCCCACAATCTCGTCATGGGGGATAGAGGGAATAATCAGTGGAAGGAACATTAAGCAGCATCATTCTCCATTCACTTAGGTGCCATGGCGTCTTCAGGGTTATACAGCAGGGATTGGAACCTTCTCCAATCCCTGCTGTTAGCGGCGGGTGTCAGCTGTAATTGACAGCCGGCACCCACTGCCTAAATTGAGGGCTCAACAAGTGTGCCAGCTCCATAGCTCCTTACTGACAATAGGAGGGATTCATACAGACATTGTCTGTAAGTGGTTGATATTAAGCTACTGCTACAATAATAAAATTAGAAATATACTCTCCTTTCTATCCGTAGAGCTGCTGGTGGTACTCTGGCTAAACAAAGGGAGGGGCACCAATCAGGGGTTTTCAATAGTATGTGCCATTCCCTTGACTTCACAGCTCAGAAATGAGCAGCTCGCATGAGGGATTTCTAGCATCATGGTAAGTTAGTACCTGGCGACCAGCTACTTAGACCTAGTAGCCTCTACACTTTCCCTCTTGCTGACAGTCTCCATAACTGTCTACCTCGGTCTGTTCTTCTTTACCACTATCACCAAGTCTCGCCCCCACATTGCTTTTTGGGGCTGGGGCTGTAAAGGGAGAGTTGTGGTTGTCCCAAACTTTTTCCTTTTTTAGATTGGGGAGGCCAAATTTTTTCTTAGGAACCTGGTTTGCTGCAAAAATTCATTTGTAACCTTGGCCAGAATCTGTCCTTCACAATTCTGTCTTGAGCTTTTGGGCGTTCATTAGCCCTCTGATTCTCATGTCTCTGACATCACTGGAGCTGTGAAGATTAATAGACAGAGTGTCCCTTTTCCCTAATAAAGTCCAATCATTTTAATTATACACGCGGACTCCAATGAAGGAGTGAACCTCTCAAGGAGGATCGGGAAAGGAAATGGAAACATGTGAGTGTCACAGAAAAGGGTTATATTAAGACCATGGATTTTTTCAGTTTTTCTTGTTTAATAAATTTGCAAAAAACTACAATTCTTTTTTTTTTCCTTTCAAATGGGGTGCAGCTTACATTAATGACCCCAAAAAAATGAATTTTTTGGATCTTACCAAATGGCTGCAATGAAACAAAGAGTGAAAAATGAAAAGGGGTCTGAATACTTTCCATACCCACTGTATGTAATGCAGAATGGAACACATGTCAATTACACTAAGGGGACTACATGTGCTTCTGAAAATAAAGTTTAAAAAAAAAAAAAACCCTACTTCTGCCATTTTACAAATAAAAAAATAATAAGTTACACATAATTGGTATTAACGTGCCTGCCCGATCTAATAAAATATAATCCCGTACAACACCGTAGAAGAAATCAAAATTAAAAAAAAAATAGTCGTTTAAAAAAAATTGAATAAAATTGGTTGGTAAAATTTTCAATATCTCAAAAGAAAAACCCAAAACAAACACACTTCAGCACCAAAAAAAACACCCCCTCAGTGGAAAAACAAAAAATTGTTCTAGAAAATGGTGCAAAAATTTAAGAAATAAAGAATGTTTTATTCTTTTAAAAATATGAAAACATAACGAAAACCCTACAAATTTGGTATCAACAGAATCATACCAACCTGCAGAATACAGATAACCCATCATTTATATCAAAGAGTGAATGCCATAAAGATGAAACTCGCACAAAGATGGTGCAGTTATGTTTTTTTACATTTCACCAATTTTTTGGGGGGCCCTAAAATTTTAAAGGGTAAAGTCAAGGCACCATTTAAAAAAAAATATCTTCCCCCAAAAAATCCCCCTACAACACGTATATCTCAGTATAAGCGACCCCGAGTATAACAGGCAAAACCCACTTTTTTCCACAAAAAAAAGGGGGAAAACTTATTGACTCGAGAAAAAGCCAGGGTGGAAAAAACGCGGTACTGGTAATTTTAAAAAAAAAAATAATACCCAAAAAATTACATAGGCTTTTTAATGTCCCCTAAGGCAGGATACATTTTAAAGTCCCCCCTAGGGCAGGTATAGGGAGTTTAATGTCCCCCCCAGGCATTTAAAAGTCCCCCATGGGGTGGTATAGGGGCTATATTCCCCCTAGGCAGGCTATAGGGATTTAATTTTCCCCCATTCGGTATAGGGCCCATAGGCAGGCTATAGGCAGGTAAGGGTCGTTTTTTGGCAGGTATAGGGCCCCCCAGGCAGGCTAAGGGAGGTAATTCCCCCATAGACGGGGTATAGGCAGGTATGGTCCCCCTAGGCGGTTATAGGGGGGTATAGGAGTACTAGGTAGGTATATGTCCCCCTGGCAGCTAAGGGAGGTAAATGTCTCCCAGGGGAGGGGTTTAGGCTCTGGCGTATAGGCAGGGATAGGGAGTCTAGGAGGTAAGGGAGGCTATAGGGGGTATGGCAGGCTATAGGGGTATAGGGGGTTTTAAGGGGCTTTTGGCAGTATTTTAAAAAAAAAAAACACCCACTTACCTCGCTCCCCCTGCCCGTCCCCGGGCGCGCTCCTCGGTCCTTTCCACAGGCGGGGGATGTCATGGGCCCCCGGCCGCAGGTGATGACACACGCTGCCTGTGCCAGAAACTCCGGACAGCCGCGGCTTTCGGCCCCCGAGTCCACTGGGACAGGGAGCGCCGCTCTCTGCTCCCATTTGGGATCCCCTTTTTTTCCCGCATGCGCCTGGAAGTGCATGCAGGGGAAAATCGCTGACAGCGCCGGGCCACCGCAAGGCCTGGAGCTGTCAGGTACTCGGCTTCATTTATGCGCTCCCTGAGGAGTCGCATATAAACTGAAGCTCCCTGTCGGGGCACGGGCCCTCGCAGCGCCCCAGCGCCGACGTACTCGAGTATAAACCGAAGGGGTATTTTGAGCACAATTTTTATGTGCTAAAAACTTGGCTTTACTCAGTAAATACAGTATGTAATGAAAAAATAAAAAAGGTAGGCTTTTGGGAAAATGGGGTGGAAAAATGAACACCACAAGAAAAAAAAAGACTATGTCGGTAAGGTATTAATAAAAAAATTTAAGAAGAAACTCCTTTTTTAAATAAAATCCATTCTGTACCCAAACAAAAAAACTTTTTCGTGAAAAAAACCAATGTGTCTTGTCATTTCTTTTTTCTCTAACTTTAAAATGAAATTTGGCATCCTTGTGCAAAGCATTGTTGCTGCTAATCCGTGTTTGGCCAGTTCAATTAAGATGTCTACACCTCTGCAAATGAAATCATTCTATTTCTTCATGTCAGCATTTCAGTTCTATTTCAGAAACTTCCCAGACTGTCCCATCCACTAAAAAGTAAAATTACTACTGAGGTAAGTTGATTTATTTTAAATATATATTCAAAAACAACAATTTAGATAACAATTGTTATCAATTAAAACTTCTACTAAGCGCATATTATAACTAGATTGTTATAGGAATGTTTCTAAGGAGATTGAAAAATGGTACAGAAACTATATATATAGTGACTCACAGGAGACGTCTCTTCTTTCACTTCCCTTATAGGCGGGTAATAGGGCCCACAGTAGGGACCCCAGTAGATTATAGGTAGGTAATAGGGCCGCAGTAGGGCCCACCAGTAGATATAGGTAGGTAATAGGGCCCCCAGTAGTATATAATATGTAATAGGGCTCCCAGTAGATATAAATAGGTAATAGGGCCCCCAGTAGATATAGGTAGGTAATAAGGTCCCCATTAGATATAAATAGAAAATAGGGCCCCCAGTAGATATAGGTAGGTAATAGTGCCCCCAGTAGATATAGGCAGGTAATAGGGCCCCCAGTAGATATAGGTAGGTAATAGGACCTCGAGTAGATATAAATAGGTAATAGGGCCCCCAGGAGATACAGGCAAGTAATAGGGCCCCCAGTAGATATAGGTAGGTAATAGGGCCCCCATTAGATATAAATATATATATTACCTATTTATATCTGCTGGGGACTCTATTACCTGCCTATAAGGGAAAGTGAACGGCTCCGATCAGAAAAGACGTCTCCTGTGAGTCACTAAATGTAACTACAGTGTAATCACTTGTATTTCCTCAGAGCGCCTACATACAACTAGTTTCTACCACTATATGATCCCTGTATGGTGGTAATATACGTCTACAGAACCTGTGTACAACTGATAGTCACATGTGGTGGTCGTGTTTTGTCTTGGTCTGGCAGTATTATTTGATCATCTCAAAGTTTCATAGGATGCATGAATGAAATAATGCAGCTTTCCTGTCACTTCCTGGTCAAGCTGTCTGTAATTAGCATATGAGCCCTGTTTATTCAGACTTCTCTGTTATTAGTCTAGATTAGCTAAATTACCTTCTCTAAGGTCCGGGAGAAGCTTCAGAGCTAATGTAAACAGTAGAGTAATTACTGTCTTTTGGGTCTGAAAGTTTCAAGAACCCCAAAAGCTCTCACCGGGCCCCCCTTTGTGTAATTTGCCCACTCCCCTGCATCAGTTTAGAACAAACAGCGGGGGAAAAAGGGAGAACACGGGTTTTAATTTTTGGGGGAACCCCAACAGATTTCCCAAAAAGGTGATAAAATCCTTGTACCCCCCCCTAACAAAAAAAGATGAACAACAGAAAATTTTTGGGAAAAAATCTTCTTTTAGTTTTTCCCTAGATTTTAAAAGCATTTTTAAAGGGGAGACAACCTCTTTAAGTATTTAATATTTGGGTTTTGGGGAAATTTTACATTTTTTTTTTCTTTGGGAAAAAAATTCAATCATATAAAAAAATTTTTTCTCCATGTAAAAGGTTTTATTTTTTGGGTACTGTTTTTTTTAAAAGGGTTTTTACATTGCCCCAAACATAGCGGAGCGCTTTTGAAAAAGCAAATTTGTCGCCGCTGATTTTCATGCACATGTCTACCATGGTGATATAAAATGGACATTAGATAAAAAAAATTTAAAACTTTGCCCTAATGGTTTAAAAAAATTTGTCTAATACCTAGAGCTTTTAATCTAACTTAGCCAAACTACAATGACTCCTCTAAACCAAAGGTGGTCTTTTTGGGACACATTGAAAACCCAATGGGACCAAAATTTGAAAAACCCCTTTAGTTCAAATAGGAAATTTTTTCTTTGTCCAAAAACAAATACAGACGAGTAAAACTATAAACTGTAGTTTTAAAGCTGTAAATAACCCCTTTGCTGACGGGTATCTTACAACTATTTTTCTAGTACAGACTAACGGGGTTTGGGGGTTGCAAAAAGGAAATACCTTTGATGAGTATCTCTCAATGAAATCCACAACTCATTTTCCCTTAACAATGCTTTTCTATAGATTCGGTGTTTTTTCCCTTTTCCCTCAGTGACATTTTTTTGGAAAACCCTTTTAGAAATATTTCCTTTTTGTGCTTTGCCACACTTCCTGTGTAACTTTTCCACTTAATTTTATATAAAAAGAAACAAAACCCCAAAATTTCACGGCATTGGCTTCTTTGATGTGAAATTACATGGGAAAATTGAATTTTATAATTTATCCCTCTGTTTCCCGGGGCTTTGGCAGGGAGGGGAAAATTTAAAATTTTTATTCATATCTTTGCATTTATTGTTCTCATTTGGGAAAAAAAAACAATAAAAATACAAAATGAGCAAGCCCCTGGGTAAATTTTAATTTTTTTTACCAATTGGTTTTTTCCCCTCAAAAGCTTTTGATTTCTATTGCAATTCTACAAATTTTTTTTTTTATTTTTTAAATTTTGTTAAAAAAAAAAAAATGTTTGGGCTCACATGTTTCCCAAAGGGATTTTCCCCTGTATTGAATCTCACCAAGTCCTTGACAATTTCCCCCCTTTATCCTTAGCCTTTTTTTTGGGAGTAAAGACTCCCAATGGGAAAAATTTTGATCACTGGTTTTTAAATAATTTTCCCTTTTTGAACATAGTGGAAAAATTTAAGAGTTATAAAACACAAAGGGCCCTCCCCTAAAGAAAAGGACTTATTGTTGAAATCTTTTTTTTATCGTTTCCCCCCTGAGAGTTGGCCCAAAAATAGATTATCCATCCCAGGAAATTTTAGATAACTTTGGGCCTTCCATAAGCAATAACCCCCCTTTTTTTCTTTGAAACTTTTGTACCCATAAAGCCCCTCCAAACGCTGGGACCCCCCTACATCCCCCCTCCCCGCTCTGTCTACCACCCGACCCCCCTCCCCCTCCGCCTGGTGCTGATAAACAGTTTCACTCATCAAACATCCGAACCTCCCATTCCCCCTCTCCAAAAATTTTTACACGTGCAGCAAACCCAAATTTTCTTTAACATGCTACCACGGGATCCCACATTCACAACCCTTTAAAGTTTTTAAAAGGGCCCCCAAAATACATCTTTTCCCCCCTGGCTTACCAAAAATTTCCCCATTGCATCACACCCCATTTTTTCACTCCCTACAATTGGGGCCCCCACAGGCACTTTTTCTGTATATAGAAAGTACAGTCTGGGTGGGAGGCATCCATTTTTTTATGTAAACCACCCCCCAAATTTTTGGGAAAAATGGGGGAACCCCCCTTTTAAACTTTGGGACTTTTCAAACCCTTTTTTTCACCCATACCCCCCAAATTAGAATTTTAAGCTCTCACGAGCAGGGGCCCCCCACCCCCCTTGTGTCCCATCTGTAAGTACTTTTAAAAGTGGGAATTTTCTGTACTTTTACCCCCGAATTTGTTTAAAATGCGCGTGAATATGTTGGCGCTATATAAATAAAGATTATTATTATTATTATTATTTTGTATCCATAAATCTTACCTAAATCGCTTTTTTCTCGCCCAAAATCTCCCTTACTCCTTAAATCCTAAACCTCTACCGGGTGTGTAGAACCAGGCAGGCTCGACTGACCCCCAAAGGAAGGGAAACCCTAGTGGATCATAAAAAAATTTCACAGCTACATAAAACTGCATGTATTATTCATAAATCTTTCCCTTGAAGATATTCCAACATTTTTTGTAACTTCACAAAAGCAAGTAGTGCAGAAATGTACAAAAAAGGGCCTCAGAAACAAATACACTGATGGATCCCAAAAACCAACTCCCCTCGTGGCCCCAGACATAGGGCTGGATGGGGCTAAAAAAAAATCCGGGACAAATTTCCTGCCACTAACAACAATATCTGCCTCCGACTACATAAAAAACGCTTTTCAATCAGGGATAAGTGTCACAATACTGCATAAAGGGACCATATAGACAACATGTAATGATTTTTTTTCCACATTTGAGTGAGAAAAGCCCGATCTATGAACCTTTTTACTGTGGGTCATAGATTTTGCGTTTTAGGGGCAAGGGGACACTTCGACTCAGGGAAACCACTTTTAAAGTGGTTTCCTGTTCCAAGAGTAATGCGCATAGGATCATGTAGAACTGAAGCTATAAATGTGTAGCTTCGTACAGTTGTAGGGCGACACACCTCCAGCACGCCCCCTGATCTCAGGCCCCATTTACAAAGTGCTGGTAGGGCGCTCTGTAAATGTTGCCTGTATTGAGTGCGCCTGGTTAAAAGTTGTTCATGATACCATTTAGGGTCAGTGAATACAGCACAAAAAAAAAAATCCAGAAGCCAAATAAAACCATGACATCCAGTGACTGCACAGGAGATGTCTTCTCTGGAAGGGAGTCATTCACATTCCCTTTTCTGTCTCCATCCAGGTCCTCACCACAAGATGACTTCTTCCATGCCACACCTAGCTACCTACAAATTTTGCTACCACAACACCTCTTAGGGCCAAGTTCACACGTCTCATTAAAATGGGCCGTATTTCGGCTCTCCGTACTTACGCTCGAAGTGCTCCAATTACGAGAACCGATATAACTTCCCAGTCATTACGGTAAGTCCACAGTTCTCAAGAGAAACAATGGATTACGTCCCCTCTCCCTGCCTCGCGAATCCGCCGGGCGGGGAGATAATTGACCGATAATTACTAGCGGCGTATACGCGCCGTTTTTGGTAATGCAAGTCAATGGGCCGGCGAAGTTGCCCGTCCCCCCCCATCCCTCCCCCAACACCCGCCCCGCCCCCGACCACTACACGGCATAATTGACGGGCGTAATTACGTCCCGCATTAAGCCGTGTGAACAAAGCCTTTAGACTCCTCACTTTTCCAGCACCTTCCTACTTATTCACACCTCCTCTCAAACTCCCTACCATAGCTTCCCAAATTGGTTAATAATGACCCCCTCTTCTAAGGGCTTGTCTTGCAAGCGTGATGTCCTCATGTCCTTTGCCATAACACTACTCCCCGAAATTCTCTGGGCTGGAAAGCCTAAAGCAGGGTTCCTAGACAAAGAATTGGCGCAGGCATCGTGATTTAAAACATCATGTGACCTGCATCCACAGAGTAGTCAGCATGGGAAAGAGAGCTAATGGCTCCCTGCATCTGTGTGTATTGCAATTGTATGCGCAATACGAGGACACATACAGTTAAATCCATGCACTGGAGCTTGGGGCCCACCAGGGATTCACCAGTTTGTACTACAGTAAGGAAAGACCATGCGTACTTGATATGCATGTAGCTTTCTACATTGTAATTTATGTGAGTCTGCTAAAACATTGAGTATGTTACTACTCCAATAGCTACAGTGAAGAAACAGCACTCATGATATGCCTCCATCTTACACTTCCTTTATGGAATGTCACACAGGATCAAAGACCCCTTAGCCAATAATGGAGGTCCTAGAGATGGTATGATCTGCTCAGAATGCATTGGGGTCGCATATTGTTCACTACTGTTCACACACTGGGTTTTCTGTAAATACTCAGTCATTGAGTCTGAGCCATTTAAGACAATTAGATGTTGTCATATATTTGTGTGCTTATCCGAATCCATAACAATTGCACTAAAGAGGCAGTATATTCTAAGTTTGTAAACACAGTGTACATCATGCAGAACAAATACAATACTTTTCCTCTTAACATTCTTGAAAGCACTATGGCAACAGTAAACTTTTTTATGTACAATACCATAAACATCTAAATTGCAGAATATTCTAGAATCAACACTTTGTTAATGTTTCTGTGCAAATATATTTATCTATAAATAGTAATGTATAATGTTTCTGTTCAAATAGTATTTAATTTAAATTGATAGTAATGTCTACGAGTGCATACTATATTATAAATACAATGTAAACAGAACAATTTTTCCAATGAATGGGGAATGAATAAAACAGATGTAAGACTGACCGATGACACTAATATACCCAAGGAATCAGCTCAAGACTAAAGACAGAATATAGGGCACATACATCTCTGGAGGTCCGGGACAATCGGTAAGGCGAACATGGAGCTGAATTGTATTGAGTGAGCTCATTTTCTGAGCCCACTCTGTACAGGGAACGGCAAGGTGCTAGCTGTTAGTTTAACCAGACTGGGGATAACTCAGGTCCCAGCTGTTTAACTATTTAGATGCAGTGGTAAACATGACATAGCAATCTTGGCAGTTATGCTGGATCCGGATCCCCTCTACTCACTGATCGCAGAAGGCAAGTTAAAATAGAAAGCTATATCTGCACCCTAAAACACTATATTAAATAGAATAGGGTTTGGGGGTATAATTGCTCAATCCCCTAGTGTTCAAGTATCCTAGGAGAACCAAAATTATAAGTAAACACCATTATTTTAAAAGTTAAAAAATATTAAAAAATATTTTAAAAAAGTTAAAACGCCCCTTTTCACCATTAAGTAATTAACAAAAGAAAGAGCAGTAAAAAAAAAATTTTAACATAATTTGCATGCAGTTTTAGTGAAGTCTGATCTATTAATATATAACCTTATATATCCCACACAGTGAACACCATAAAAAATATCCAGCACCAAAATTGCAGGGTTTTTTTGATCGCTTTCCATCATCAAAAATATGAATAAAAAGTGATTAAAAAGTTGCAGGTATTTGAAAATGAACAACACTTCAGTCCTGCAAAAACAGCCCATCTCTCAGGTCCATAGATTGAAAATAAAAAAGCCCATAAAATGGTGCAGCAAAACGAATTAATAAAGCAAATCATTAAATTGTACTGATCCATAAAATACAAATAACATGTCATTTCGCACCTCCAAAAAAAAGAAATGGTGCAATTGTTTTTTTTTCCCATTCCTCCTTTTGAGGAAACACCAAGGGCCACCATGTAGAAACAGTTTAGGTCTAACATTCACTTTTTTCCCAAAAAACCTGTGGGCAAAAAAGTAAATTTTCGACAAAAACCTTTGTCATACCAAGTGGCCCCCTGTGTCAGCCAGACACCAATTAAAATTCGTTTCCTGGGAGAGATGGTGCCATTTTACCCATCTGCCTAGCATAAAATGCATGTCCCACCAATCTCTGTACATAGGAATGTTGCAAGATAATTTGTTAAAATTGTATGTTTTAATGTATATGTACTGTATTTTGTAAAGATGTATGGTTTGTCATCAAAATATCTTGATGATTTCAAGAGCCGGGAATAATGCAGTGTACTTTTTTTAGATTGGTTTGACAGTCTCCTATGTCTATTACTGATGCCTGGGTGTCCCAGGAACAATTACCCCTTTAGTTGATTCTGTGTGCTTAGTCCGTGTCCTGTGTGTGGCAGAATACAATATAGGGGACTTTGGGCAGAGTTGGTTTAGTAATGGAAAACAGGCAGTTGCCAGGATCCTCTACTTTATGACCTTCTCCCACCCCAAGTAAGAATCCTAAAGAACAACCTGTATTTACTGAAGATTCTTCACTATGTTAAAAAATGGCAAAAAAAGGCAAACAGGTTGGGGGCAACTTTGCTTGTACGGGCCCCTATATTATTAAAGTCAGCCCTACCACGTGGATTATGTATGTGCAAGGTTTTTAAAGAGATTAAAAAAAGAGAAATAAGAAGACACTTTTCTTCAACAAGACTATTGTGGTGGATTTTAAGAAAACCCAAGGGACGGACATGTGTAAAACTTGGCGCCAAATCGCCAGATCTAAATCACTATAGAGGAGTTTAGAAAAGCGACAGTATGTTAACGTGTCGATTGTAGTTCCTAAATGTGGAGCATCGTAAAGTGTTGCACGCATAACTTCAGCGCATTGTCTGTGGTGCAAAATGCGCCAGAAATATGTTTTAAAGACTCAGCAGATTTCCTGACTGACAGCCAGGACATGCTAAAGAAACACCCTTTTTTAAAATAGACTAAAAAGTATCCAAAATAACACCCCAAATGGTTTCAATTTGATACAATGCTCCTTTACTGAACTTTGTAATTTATTGTCGCAGTCTTCTAGGTTGAATTAATTAACTTAAAAATATCATTGAAAACTAAAGGGACTACTTTTTATTTGTTTTTAAGGCTCCCAAAATATATTATATTTAAACCTTGTAATTCATAAATTTTAATGAGTCTATACAGAGAGAGAGAGAGAGAAAAGAGATGGGAGGAGGGGAGAGAGAGAGGAGGAGAGAGGGGAGAGAGAGACTCTGCCGAAAACGCATCCGAAAAGGATGCGTAAAACGCAGTTTTAAAAAGCATTCAAGAACGGATCCAAATAAAGTATCCAATGCTGCGTTTTGCGGATCCGCTTTCCGGATGCGCTTTTCGGGTGCCCGAAAACGGATCCTTAAAAAGGATCCCAAAAGCCGTTTTGAACAAGCCCTAAGGCTAGTACCTAAAAAAAGAAAAAAAAAAAAAAAAAAAAAATGTATGTGTTAAATATTTTTTATATATTTTTGTATTCAAATATTTTTAATTGTTTTTTTCTACATTTTGGATTTTTAAAACAGGGTTTTATATGGGTACATTTTATATGCACAACACCACGACCTAGCTAATCCTTTTTGATTAAATATTTTTGAACATAAGGGATTTTCGTCATTTAAAGATGTAACAGCTAAAAGGAAATGTTTGTAAATGTAATTTAAACTTGTGTTTAGCCCAAGAAACAATTTTGAATTTTCAAACGGGATAGGCAGCGTCTTTACGTTTTGCACATTTTTACAGTGTCGGAAAAGCTATGTTTTTATTATTTGGATGAGCAATGTAAAGGCTTTTTTAGTCAGACGTGTTCCTGCATGTCCTTAAAAAGGAAATTGATCCCCAAACACACTCGCCCCTACACCCTTTTCACTTCATATTTTCCTTTTTCATGTTTTCACCATTTTTTTTCCTGGATATTTGCTTTGTGTAAAATTCCTGTGCCAAACCTCAAGCCTGAATAGATTTTCACTTTCTAGTGCAAGTGCCTACATGGATTCTCTTGAATGAGAGTCTGTTAGCAGTTTTACCCCCACTAAACTGCTTACAGTGCTAGACAAGAGAGGTGTAAAGCCAGGGGGACTGGCCCCCAAGGTTCAGAAAAGGATAGGGGGTATTTAATCCAAACAAAAACATATCGACAAATTTCACAGAGTAACAACCCCGTCTTGTGGGCTATCAAAACATTTCCAATATTAAACAAATTAAATTGAGGTATTTTCCCCCTAACAAGAGAAAAACATGTTGGTTCTATACTATCACAGGAGCAGAGTGGGGTTTTCCTAAGCTATACCATGGCAACATCCTTTCATCAAACTGTAGGGCTCTGCCAAAAAACCCCAAAACAGGTTAAGTACACAGGTTTTTTCAAAATCTGGTTTGCTCCTGTTGCACATGCAATTTGCTCAACAAAAAAATAATTTTCCCAATAACACGCAAACACTCAAAATTTTCCCAAAAACAATTCCCAACTGCAATTCACAAATGTGGTCTATTTTTCAGCAGCACCCTGTTAAAAATTACAGTACTACAGCACGGGAGTAAAATTTAAGACAGGTTTTTTTGAACATGTAACGAATATCATCCCATTTAAGAGAAACACACCGGCCTTTAAAAGCATTTTATACAACAAAATAATGCTACTATAGTACACTAACCCTTACACCATAAAAAATCCGGATCCATTAGAGGGGGACACAGACGCAAACTGAAAACAGAGAGGCGTTTGGGGTAATTACATTGACACCTCAGTCCCAATGGGGGTAACAAAAAAGGGAATCCCTTTATATTTTTAAAAAACCTTCATTTGGCCCTTTTAACTCTTTATATTGTATTTCATAGATCTATATATTTTTCAATGGCCCCTAACAGGGGGGGCCCTTTTATCCATCCCAAGACCAAGGCTCTATAATGAAATTTGCATTAATACACTGGGGTCCTAACTGCATGGCAATCAAATTAAAATTATCTTATGTACATTACACATTTGTTTTTTTCTTTTTCCAGGTTCTTCATTAACATCTTGCTTCTTTTTTTTTAATTTTTTTCTTTGCAGCATTTTTTTTCTTTATATGTTTTTCCCGAAATTGCGGCCGCTATTACCCTGGTGCCATGGCTGTTCTTTCCCCCTTTATTTTTCCGGGATCGGTTGCGCATGTCCGGCATGTCGCTTTTTTCCGGTTCCGGGGGAAATGAGGGGCACCACCCCCAGTTTAGGTGAGGGGGTTGTTTCTATCATGTTATTGGGGCTTTTTTAATATTGTATACATATTAATAGTGTCACGGGGGATCATATCGATGACTAAGCGGTGTTTAACATAGCCCAAAACGCGTCAGCGGTTCCTCCAACATCTTTTGGACTGTGATTTTGGGCAAAGGTACTCTTTTTTTTTTTCCGCATTTTTTGTCTAATTATTGGTTTTTACAATTTCTTATAAATGTGTGATTTTACTTTTCATAAACTTTTATGTGCTGGAACCCTTACTTTGAGCATTTAGACCCGGATTTCTTTTAAACTGCATATACACCTTGGGGGAGGCAGAAAGCAGAGAAAGAGGCAAAAAAAAAAGGCAGAGTATAAAAAGGGATGTACAGTCCATGACAAAAGTGTTGTGTGGGCCCCCCGAATCGACTCCCCAGGTGACCCCCAGAATAAAATTCAATGGCGGGCCCCAACACCCAGTCCAGCCTGGAAAGCATGTTGAACAACCATAATGATCATACACTTGCAGATAAAAAAAACACATTTTTGATTGCAATGTCTTTTTTTCAATCCTTTTTATTTTGGGGTGCCGGCTCCTGGGGCCCAAAGACCCACTTTTAACTCTTTTAATAATGTCCTAGTATCCATTTTAATAATAATAAAAATTATTTTACTGCCCAACAATTCCGCAGCACTTTACAATTTGGAGGGTGTAGGGGCAACAAAAAGACTCATTACACAATAAAAACCTTCAGATGAGACACAAGGTGTGAGGATCCTGCTCGCAAAAGCTTACAATCTATTAAATGTACCCGTACCAGTGCCATGGCTCTTGAGAAGCAAAGATGAAACAATAAAAAAATTTATTCACTCCCCTTTAATATGTATTCTTACCTGCTGGTCCTCATTGATGGATTCTTATTTGACCACAGAGGGAAACACATCAGGAGGGCATAGGGATACAGCAGTGACCTGCAAGGTTTAGGTTCTGGTGAGGCCAAACATAGTGGGACAAGTGTTAAGAGAGATTATGACAACCTAAAGTGAGATTTCACACCCTTCTGTTTGGGTCACAGTAGGAGGGACTTGGACCCACTTTTAGTCTATATTGCATACATGCCAACTCTCCCGTTTTTGGCGGGGGGGTCCCGCTTTTTTGGGGTCCCCCCCCGCCCTTCCGGGGAGTTGGCATTCCTCCCGCCGCCAGCAGGCGGCGGGGTCCTTTAAAATGACCGCGGCGCCGGAGTAGCGCTGGTGGCCCACTCTGGCGCCGCCGTCCGTTCCCACAGGCGGGTGAAACGCCGTGCGCCCGGCTTCAACCGCCCGGCTTGACAATATTCCTTTTGCTTCTCAAAGATTCAGTGAATCAGAAGTAAATTGAGGATTTGTTTACAACCTATAGAGGGCGGGAGTGAGCTTTCCCGCTCCTTTCCAAAAATGCCTGGTGATATGCAGATGCTGAGTAGTGGGCTAAAAGGCAAAACAAAACACTACACACCTTAAAATGGTGCTCTCCATAAGGAGAGATGTTCCCCTCCTCATACACACTCAGTGCCTCCCACCAGTCAAGCAAATATCGCTCTGCTCACAAATGATGAGGGGCAAAACCCCGACACGAGTATGGAGATGAGCAATAATGGCTTGACAATTATTTCCTTTTTGCTTCTCAAAAAATTCAGTGAATCAGAAGTAAATTGAGGATTTGTTACAACCTATAGAGGGCGCAGTGAGCTTTCCTCCTTTCCCTAAGCCTTGTGATATGCAGATGCTGATAGGGGGGGCAAAAGGGCAAAAAAAAACCCCAAACCCCTTAACTGGTGCTCTCCAAAAGGAGGTTTTCCCCCCCCATCCCCACTCTTGCCTCCCCCCCGTCAGCCAATATCGCTTGCTCTACAGATGAGGAGAAAAACCCCGAAACGCTTTTGTAGATGAGCAAATTGGTTTGACAATTTTCCTTTTTGCTTCCAAAGTCAGTGAACAAATAAATTGGGGTTTTTAAAAAAACCCTATAGGGGGCGCAGTGAGCTTTCCACCCCTTTTTCCCATAATCCCTTGTTAGCAGATGCTAGTAGTGGGAAAAAGGCAAAAAAAACACTCACCCCTTAACGGTGCTCTCCATAAGGAGGATGTTCCCCCCTCATACCCACTCATTGCCTCCCCCGTAACCCCAATATCGCTCTGCTTAACATGAGGAGAAAAACCCCGAAACGCTATGTAATAGCAATTTTGGCTTGACAATTATTCCTTTTTGTTCTCAAAGATTCAGTGAATCAAAGTAAATTGGGGATTTTTTTTACAACCATAGAGGGCGCAGTGAGCTTTCCAGCCCCTTTCCCATAATCCCTTGTGATATGAGATGCTGATAGTGGCTAAAAGGCAAAACAAAACACTACACCCCTTAAACGGGTGCTCTCCAAAGGGAGAGAGTTCCCCCTCCTCACAACATTTTGGGTGTAAGACTGTGATAGCTCAGAGCCCCCCTTTCTTTCATATGTGCTCCCAAAAAAATAAAAGGGGAAATCTATAAATTGTTTGGGGGAGGCAAAAAAGTCTTGACCTGGACATTTTCATAATGTCCCCCAAAATGTTTAATTTACCTGCAGCATCACTACAGGGGAAATTGAAAAAAAAAAACAAAAAAAAATAACAAAAAATGTACTAAACTTCCAATCCCCAATTGATCCAGTGTCAAACTTCATTGGGACTTTTTACATCTGGTTGGCAGGGGACCACTGCAGTCATCACCTCAGCAGTCAATTTCCATTACATTTAATCTTTTCCAAGATGGAACACTGCCCCCAAATCATGGACTCATGTGTCTGCAGTGGAGGAAGGTTAAGTCTTCCAGAGAGAAAGATAGATAGATGCTCTTACTGTTTTCCACAAGAAATTAAGAATTTTATCAGGTGTAGCCTCTTAAAACTCGAATTAAAAAACCTCTTCTCACAAAAGTCAAAATTTTACATCTGATGCGATTTTCATCTACAGATCAGGATCATGAGCTGACCGTGCCCTCCGCATTGAGCCCCTTTAACAACAGCTGGGCCCCATAACAAAGGCCCGGGGGCTAACTCTGTTCCATTCCCCCCCTTAC
>JAODAL010067042.1:0-17480 GCA_025379985.1 Phyllomedusa bahiana
CTTTGCCCACCTCCTAATACCGACATGAAATCCGTTTAGGCAAAACCCACTACCCGGATTGGAAAAAGGTTTTGGGCCCGGGGAGAGGTCCGGGGAGCCTCAAGAAAAAAACAATGCCCCCAAATCTCACCAAACTTTTTTCCCCAAACCTTTTTTGGAAGGGGGGCCCAAAGGGGAGGGTATTTAAACCCCCAGGCACGGCCACCCCCCGGTTTGCGCTGCGTGCTATCCCGAGCCGCGCCCTGCTTCCCCCCTTCACAAAGTGCGGCAGTCTCTGCTTCGCCTCACATACCACCGCCATAGGGACCAAGGCTTTTTAAATTTTAAGGGTCATACTGAATTGGATTCCCTTTCCCAGGGCCCTTTGGGGGCAGGGCTTTATAGGGTCCCTTTCCTCCCGTCGGCGCCCATTTGTTGGTGCCCCTGCGTTGCAACTTATTTTTACTTTTGCTAGATACTTCGACGGTTTTTAGCTTCTACTTTTCCCCGCTTCTGCCTTTGGGCAGTCCCCCCCTACCGTCCTCCTACTCGGGGTTTACGTCCGGGTTCCCGCCTACCCCGTTCCGCCGGTGGCCCCCGTTCCGCGCACCTCTTCGGCTGTCACCGCGGGGTTTCCTGCTTTTGGGGGTAAAACCTGGGGTTCCCTGGGCCCAAACCCCGCCTGCCTTGCGGCGGACTCGGTGAAGAAAAAGGGGCCCCCTTGGACTCCGCTCCCGGCGTGGGGTACGCCAACTCCTAGGGTGTGGGGGGGATCATTTCCCCGCTGGGCGGTCCTGACAACGTCACTTTTTTTTCTCTTTTTGTCCTAATAATCATAAAACACATGAGGTGAGTGAACAGAGGGCAACAGCCAATCACCGCACAGGGGGCGGTTCCGCCAGAGGGATGTCTGACCAGGGCTGAGCAAATTTTATAAGCCAATCCGCAAAGGGAAAAAGGGCCCAACCAAGGCTTTTGATTTTGCTTGACACTACAGATGACTAATAGGCTATACTAAATGATTTAGGTACTACAAATGAATTGCAAAAGTGCTTATTTTTTACTGTCCCCATCATAATAGATATGATCTTTGTAGTGAGAAAACCCCAGTTAAAACAGCTGTGACTTTTTGGCTTTTAATGGCTTCTAGCAGGTTGACTAACAGGACCAAAGACCTGTTATAGTTGGGTCTGCTCTTGAAAACCTTCACACTTGCATGTGGACTATGTGGCATAAGGATGCCCAGTTGCTGACAAAACACACTATACCTTTTTCAGCAGTGTCCATTTGTGTAAACAATATTAGATACCCCAGAAAATATAGACCTTTCGTACCACTTGGTGCTTTATTAACTTTTTTCTAGGAATCAAACTGTTGCAACTTTTCAGGAAGCCTGGTGCCTGTTTTTTAAGTACACCTGTGGTTTGCCAGAAAATGCTTGTTGAAAGCTAAGAGAGAGGGAACTCATCAGGGACTGCCACAGACTGGTTCACAGACTGCTTAGAGTAAACAATCATGGACAGTCCGGACATTGATGAAGTACAGAATTTTTAACTGCTATTTTCCCCTCTACCTTTAATGCACTAGAAATGTCTTATAACAAAGCCTTATAACTAGAATTTCCTTGCATCAACCTTTTTACCTCTCCTCCATCTCTTATCTCTTGTATTTTGCTTTTTAATTGAGAAGTGTCTCTTCTTTCTTGGAACGTTAGTTAAGCATAGTGTGTGATTGCGAAGGTGAGGGAGCAGGAGTTGACACAACTATCCCATAGTTGCCACTGAACAGAAAAACTGTATCCTTTAAACTAAACTTAATCTCAATTATCTAAAAATATTAAAACAATCTTTCTTGAAATAATATTAAATAACACCCTTTTAAGAATATCAGTAGTGTAGTTAGGAATCTGTAAGAAAAGAAAAACAGAAAAGCGTTTCCTTGTGTGGCACAATATTAGCATCAATAGCAATACGTGTTCACTTTAGTGTGTTGTGCTTATAGAGGCACAACTCTAACGATAGCCTGTAAATGACACAGATGGGGAGTTAACTGTTGCTCTCCAAAATTGCACTCCAAGGATCTCAATGGATGAAAATAAAGTGTTATACACATTATCACGCTGTAAAATGCTGGAATACTGGCTTGGCTGAAAACTGAAGAAGATGCAAGTGGTATATAGTGCTCGATTCCTTTTCGTTCCATAAAACCATTTGCATGTTCTCTGGTTTGAAGGGAAACCAGAGTTCTGATAGTTATGAGTTTGTCTTATGACTCTAGTGCATGTTATGTTAGATTCCAAGGGTAGAAGTAGACAGTTCAGCAGATAACTCTGCTGAAGATTGAACACGATACTGGCAAACTCATGGGGCCATTTGCAGAGACGTATGAGTCTGTCGACTGTACTGTCTATTCCAATCTTAAGTTTCTTCCTTTGTTTGTGCCTATGATATTCCAAATACCAGTTGTCATAGGAAAGATTTCACTGCTTAAAGGAGATGATGGATTGCTACATTGGGCAAGAGATAAATTCCGTACCATATTGGCCCGCGAGGCAGAACTACTGTCCAGAAAAGGGAGACCCTGCCATTTTTCTGCTTTATCTCTCTCCCACATTTTCTGACTTGTATTTTGCTTATTGATTGACAAGTGCTGTTTTACTTGAATGTTAACATAGCATAGTGTAGTTGGGAAGGCTTGGACAGAGCCAGTGAACCTCCATGGTTCCCAAACTCCAACGTTAGATAGGCGCTGCTTTTCAACTGTATATACATCTTCAGAATGTGCATGTAGTTCAAAACTATGGACCAATTTATCCTGTGTGCTGCAGGCCTGGGACCTACAAAATGTCACTATTTGTAGGCGTCAGGCCTAATGCAGCCTGTGATCTACAATAGTAAGGCGAACAGAGGGCATGGTGTAGTGTTGTCATCATGCCACCTGTGATGCTTACTTTTGAAGGTGCAGACTGACTTGGGCTTGGCCTTGCTCCTTGTATATCTGTATTATTTAGTAACTCTATAAACGCTATTTAGCAACATCATATGTAGAACATTTTCTCATAGATATTTGTATATTCTTATTTACATAACATTAATTACTTAGAAGGCTTGCCTCTTATAGACACTTCATCGCCCACTGACATGCTGCTTTCATTCACTTACAATTAGGTGAGGCAGATTTGGAACCTTCAGCGCCCTATCTTGATTACAGGCTGGCATGTTGATGTCATCATGCCAGTCTGTATCAGTAGGACATACTATCGTTAAGGGTTCCAGGGCCTTACCCACAGTCAGGGATGGGTAAAGGTATGGCACATGCCCAAAATCCCCAGCTCGACACAGCCGTTTTCAGAAGGATCATGCTTGCCAGCTCTCCTGGACTCTTGTACGGAGAGACAACAAGTACAGCAGTCAACAGGTTCGACTACCCTGAAGGCAATGGCACCAGTGAAGTGTTAAGAGATGCTCCTCTGACGTCACTGAGAGCACGAGGCCCACCTCAGCAGCTACATTATGTAGTCTAGCTGCAGTGGAATGCACAGGCTCTCCTGCATGGAGGGAGGTACAGTAATTACTGCTCCCTCACTTTATGCCCCCTTCACCTTCATAGCATACCCAGCTTTCCTGGATGCTGGATAAGTTATCCAGCACCCAGGATAACTGGGTGATGCCCCATTCCCCACAGCAGGCACTTAGTTTTGCTTGCTTTGAGGCATGTCACCCAGCTTTTCTGTGTGCTGTATTGCCTTTCCAACATTCAGGAAATCTGGATGATGAACCATCCTCCAGGTTTTCTATAGGGTTTTTTTTTATATGTATAGGTTTCCCATTTTGACTATGACAAATTTGTTGGACCAGCGTGGAGCTATTTGAATAAACTGGTCAACTAGAGATGGTGTCAGGTAGTGTTTGTTTAAATAAATCTTTTTTTCTGTTGTTTCTGTGTTTTTCTTAAACTTTTTTATTCCATTGCTAGTAATGGAGGCATCAGACAGATACCTCTCCATTACTATCGCTGGGGCTTGGTAACCACCAGTAGTGCTTTTCATCACCTCCAGGCTGACGCTTACCTACACTTACCATTTCTCCATTAACCAACTTGGATTTGCCAGGCTACCATCAGAAAAGGAACCATCTAATGTCTAGATCTAAATTTCTATTAATATGCATATTTGTATTTGGATAAAAAATAAAATGACATGGCATCTCCTCCATATTTTATATGCATCCAAGGTAAAATCAGCCGCTGCAGTATAATACTATCAAGATGGGAAGATGGATAATGGTCCCTACCCATCTTAAAAATATCAGGACTTTAGACGGTAACCCAATATACCATGGATACTGCGGGGGAGGGTGGGTAGTGTCAGCCTTGCGGTGATGAAAAACACTCCTGACTGGCAAAGACAAATATGAATGTAAAGTGGTCAGTGTATAGCTTGAATAACGTGTAAATTTGTGGTGTCCTCAAAATAACTCAAGACACAGCAATCAATGTCTAAACCACAGGCAACAAAAGTGAGTACACCCCTAAGTGAAAATGGACAAATTGTGCTCAATTTGCCATTGTCTCTCCATGATGTCATTTTACTTGTTAGTGTTACAAGGTTTTATATGTAAAGAACGTCTGAGAATCTGAAAAAATTGTTACTCTACATAAAGATGGCCTAGGCTGTAAGAAGATGGCTAATACCCTGAAACTAAGCTGCAGCATGGTGGGCAAGACCATATAGCAGTTTAACAAGACAAGTCAGGCCTAGCCATGGTTGACAAAAGAAGTCGAGTGCACGTGCTTAGCATCAAATCTAGAGATTGTCGTCTCAAAACAGACATATCAGTGCTGCTTGCAGAGGTTCAACAGGTGGGGGTCAGCCTGTCAGTGCCCAGACCAAACGCCGCACACTGCATCAAATTGGTCTGCATGGCTGTCGTCTAAAAAGGATGTACAAGAAAGCCCGCAAACAGTTTGCTGAAGACAAGCAAAGAACATGGATTACTGGTCATGTGGTCTGAGAAGACCAAAATAAACTTGTTTGGGTCAGTTGGTGTCAAGCGTGTGTGGCGGCAACCAGGTGAGATGTACAAAGACAATTGTGTCCTGCCTACAGTCAAGAATGGTGGTGGGAGTGTCATGGTTTGGTGCTGGTGGCTGCGGGGAGCTACATTTCATTAAGGGGAATCATGAATGCCAACATGTACTGTGACATAAATGAAGCAGGCATGATCCCCTCTCTCAGAAAACTGGGCCCCGGGCATTAAATTTCCCAAAATGAAAATGACCCCCAAACACAAACTCCAAGTGATCATTTCCTTGCTAAAGAAAATGAAAGTAAAGGTGGGAGGTCAAGATGCTCAGACCTTTTAACCCTTTTGAGCATCGGTGGGAACTAAAAAGGGAAAAGTTTAGAGGAGCCAAGGTCTCAAAATCCATCAGCCTTGAGCACTGGAGGAGGGGAAGGGTTTTCCCGTGGCAACCTGTGAAATTCTAGTGGTCCTTGCCAAGAAAGTTGGGGCAGGTGAAAGAAAAAGGGTTTTGGCCACAAAAAATATTAACCTTTTGGGCCTTTTTTTCCATTTTCACAGGGGTTTTGTATCATTTTTTGTTGTCCGGTTTTAGACATTGAGGTTGTTGTTGAGTTATTTGAGGAAAACCCCCAAATTTAAAAAGTTTACGATGTGACAGGACTACTTTACATTGTTTCAAAGCACAATCAAGTTTAAATCTTCGTGGTCCTGAAAGATGTTTAATTTGTGTGTGGTATATATATAATATTTTAAAATTATAAAGAAAGTTTTTTCCAAACTTTCCCCGGAAAAAAGAAAAAACGTTTTTTCCACATTTTTACACGCGTTTAAATTTGAAAACGGGTCTGTGAGGGGCCGAACGTTGGTTTAGCAGTGGAAATAAACTGGTTTTTATTTTAACTGAAGGTGTGTGAAGAACTTTCTTTTTTGTATCGGTGAAGCTATTTTCCAAAAATTTTTTAATTCATGGACCGCTTTTCTTTGGTTTTTTCCTACGCGTGCTGCGGTTGTTCTTTTATTTAATTATATATTTATATATAATATTATATATTATTTTTATATATAAATATATACCCACAACCCAATATTTTTAGTGAAATAAATAAATTTGATCCCCCCGATTGTGAAAAATTTTCCCACGACGAAAAGGGGCTGAACAATTCCCAATTTTTAAGGGTAGGTTTAATTTTTACATTGGAGATAGAAAAATAAAATAAAATTAAAAATAATAGAATAATTATATAAATTTTTTGCATTTTTCGAGAGAATAGGAATTTGTTCCCTATCAACCATTTAAGAGTTCTGTTCCTACGACCAGTTTGACCTCCTAATCAACTCGTTTCCTCATTAAAAAAGTGTTTAAATGTCACCCTTTTTAATTAAATATAATAATTAAACTTTATTTATATAGTGCCAAATTTTCCGCGCCTTTACAAAAATTTAAGGGGGAAACGTGCAGCTTTTAAAATTAAAAGAACTTTCAGTGAGACCAAGGGTGAGGGCCCCCCGCCCGGGAAACTTAAATCTTTGGGTGTTGGGTGAAAAAAAACGGTAAGAAGTGCAAGTTTCAATGGCCAGCCGCATAAATAGGGGGTGGTTTTCTGAAAAATGGGTGAACCTGCCACCTGACAGACTTAATACGATAAGGCGTGATGTATGTAGGGGTGAAAATGGTGTGATGCAGTTTATAAAAGCTCCCGTCCACAGACTAAAAATCAACAGGGCTCTAAAATTAATATGGGCAAGCCCCAAAGGGTTTCTAAGGATGGCATGGCAAAATCTAGACCCGCACAAAACTGGAAAGGGCTAAAAGCCATAAATAGAGATGGGTGAGAAGAGAAATGTTGGGAAAATAGTAAGAAAAAGGAAGAAATACAAAAGCTGTCAAGACATTGCTGGGACCTGAAAAAATTTACCCGTGGGGTTTTTCCTTGACAGAGGAAGGGCGAGATCAGCCTAAAAATACACAGGGGGGAACTTGTTAACTACTGGCAGAGGCCACGCACCAAAAAAACAATCGGTGCCATTGGCTGTGTTGATAAAAACTCTCCAAAAAGGGTGTTGTCGGGAAAGAAAAAGAACGCAAATCGGGCATATCAACAAGGAAAGTTTTCAAATTGATTTATTCCCGGATGCTGCTTTAAAACCCTTTACAGAAAAATTTAATTTTGTTTCCCCATTTGGGCAAAAGAGCTGTACCTGAAAATCAGCGCTTCGGGTCCGGGTGGCCGCCGGGGAGTAAAATATGTAGAAGCGACCCACGGGTGTGGGTTAAACCTTTTTATGGGCGAAACCCCCTCAAAAGAATTCCAGCCTATGATAAGGGTTTTGATCGATGCTTTTTTTTAGATACAATTAGGGTTTTTTCACAGGTACATGACCTGTTCCCATAAAGGGGGGATCATCCGGCACGCGGGTTTTTGCTTCACAAAAACCCCTTGGTAAACTTATGTTGTAATGGTTTAAAATCCACAGTGCCCAAAGGTCCCCTGTCAAAAAGGCTCAGGGCAGGCATGTTAAATTTTTTGCCAAAAACCCCTGGTGATTGTGAGTATTGGGGAGAGGGCTGTGGCCAAAAAGCTTTGGGCATAAACTCAACTTACCTTGCTGCTATAAAGTTCTACTGACTACTGTGATATGATTTTTGCAGCAGTTATCTAGTCTGGTTCATAAGGGGTTCTCTATTACATACGTCATATCTCAAAAAGTGGACCCCCCTCCTTTTTTTTACTATTGAAATATATTTTTCGTTGACAAAACTGGTATGACACGAACAATTTTCCCGTTATACAAAAGTGTAAATTTGGGTACCCCAAAAAAAAATCAACACACGCTATCAATGCAAAAAAGTGGCAACAAAAAGAGACACCCTGTAAAAAATGGAAAAATTGTGCCCAAATGTCAATATTTTTGTGGCCCCCCAAATTTTCAGCACTGTCCCAAGTTTCTTGCTCAGGGGCTACTAGAATTTACAGATTGCCTGAAATCCTCTTCCCCTCCCCCTAGCATATAGAGCTCATAAAGGGCCCCAAAAATGTCAATTTTTGTGTACCCCCATTATTTTTTGCACCCTTTAAAATAGCTTGGGGAAAAAGTTCACACAATTCCGGTTTCAGCCCTTGAAAACCCCCCTTTCCTTCCTTCATGATGACCTCACAGAGCTGTGGATGTTAAGACCTTTCCTTTCCCCTAAACTTCCTTTGAGGATGCCCAAGTATTCATGGGTTTAGGCTGGGGATGGGGCCCTCTAGACTTGAAAAAATTTTTTTAAAAGATAGCGTATTTTGAAAAAATGAATTTTTTTGCTATTAACCAACAAATTTTTTTTATTTTTTGGCAGTACTTTCTTCAAAAAAGTGGGGTCTATGGGGGCTAAAGCTCCCCAGCAAGCAAATTCTTCATGTGATTTGGGAAGAAAGTTTCTTTCTTGGTGTTGCCCTTTCCCTCCCCTCAGGTGGTATGGGAGATAATAGATGATTTCCCTGGTGTGGGAGGGAGATGGGCCCTAAAACTAATACATTTTTGGAAAAATCTGAAAAATAATAATTAAATTTTAAAATTTACCCCGTATTTGGGACAAAAAAAAAAGCATTTTTGGAGTACACTTTAAGGCAAAAAATCAAAAAAAACAGTTATGCTGGCACCCTTTAGAAAAACAACAGTGAAAAACTCCATCTTAAAGGCTGATTCTATGCACAGTAGACATGTCATTGATAACATCCCTTTAGGGGAATTTATACTCCTGAAACGGAATTCTTCCTCGGAAGACATCTTTTAGAACATCAAAAGAAAGCTAGTGAAAGATTAAAACAGATGGGATACTCAGAAAAGGTCTTGAACAAAGCAATGAAAAAAATTTCAATTATGAGTAGAGAATCTTTGTTGAAACAAAAAGAGGGAAATAGAAAGAAATTAGATAGCAATAACATAACTTTTAGTACAACATACAGTGCACAATACAGTAAAATAATACAAATTATAAAAAAAAATTGCCTCTTTTATATAGACAGAATAACATCCGAGAAATTATTCAAAATATGAGATACGTGTCTAGACGAGCCCCGACATTGAGAAAACTCCTCTCTCCGAGTCTATATATTCAAAATAAATGTGAACAAAATACATGGCTAACAACAAAAGGATCTTACCGTTGTAGACGTACACAGTGTATAACTTGTCAGTATGCAATTAATACTAAAGAATTCAGTTCCACAGTTACGGGTGAGTCCTTTAAAATACTGTCCTATGCAAATTGTAATACTAAAAACGTCATTTACCTTATAACATGTACAGGTTGCAGTGTACAGTACGTAGGTTGTAGTACGAAAAACTTAAAAACGAGAATACGTAGACACCTGTCGGATATAAGTAAAGCAGGTATATCCAATGTATCCATGGCTTCACGCCATTTTTTGAGTGTCATCAGGGTAACACCAGTACTTTTACCTGCAACGTTATAGAAGTAGTGCGCAAACCCTGTAGAGGAGGAAATGTTAGAAAAAAGATGTTATCCCGCGAGGCCTGGTTGATCTTTCGTCTAAACACCAGAGCCCCGCAGGGATTAAACAAGCGGCATGATCTTATGTTTCATTACTAGAGTGTAGACTCTGTAACTTTAAATATAAAGATTAGGAAAAAAGTAGTGACACTATTTGTTGTTTAATCAGTATCATTGAGATTTTTATCATGAGTTTTAAATTTTATGTCATGTGACGTTCTTGGCTAGTATTGGATATAAAAGGAAGTTACGTCATATGAATGTTACACCATGAATAAGGGAAATCGTTCCTGAAACGCGACGGTGTGTTATCGGTGTTCCACTATTTGTTACCATTCTTTGGTCTTTTAACATGGATTAATAAACTACAAGTTTTAATCACAAGGCAATACGAGAGTACGTGAATAGCTGGATCGTGCACCTTTTTCTCTTTCGTATACGAACACATGGGAGAGACTGACCCCAGACTCCCTTACCTTCCGTGCAATCACTCCTCGCTGAAGTAGGTGAGCTGAAACTTTTCATTGTTTTGATGGAGATATGCTTGGCCAGTCCAGCATCTTTACCCTCATTTTCTTTAGCAAGGCAGTTGTCGTCTTGGAGTTGTGTTTGGAGTCATTATCATTTTGGAATATTCTGCTACAGCCCAGTTTCCGAAGGAAGGCAATCATGCTCTTCTTCAGTATGTCACAGTACATGCTGGCATGCATGGATACCTCAATGAGCTGCAGCTCTCCACAGCTGGCTGCGCTCATGCAGTCCCAAAACATGAAACTCCCACCACCAGGCTTGATTTTAGACAAGACACACTTGTCTTTGTACTCCTCACCTGGTTGCCACCACAAATGTCTAACACCATCTGAACCAAATAGGTTTATCTTGGTCTCATCAGACCACGGGACATGGTTCCAGTAACCTATGTCCTTTGTCTGTTTGTCAGGCTCTCTTGTGCATCATCTTTAGAAGGGGCTTTCTTCTTGGCCAACAGCCATGCAGACCAGTTGGATGCAGTGTGCGTCGTATGGTCTGAGCTCTGAGAGGCTGACCGACACCACTTTAACCTCTCAAGCTATTAATGATATTCTGGTTCTCTGTTTCTTGTTGTTGACAATCTTCTTACAACCTAGGCCATCTTTATGTAGAGCAACAATTATTTTTTTTTCAGCTCCTCAGACAGTTCCTTGTCATTAGGTGCCATGTTGAACTTTCATTGACCAGTTTGAGATCATGTGAGAGTGATAACAACAAATATAACACACCTGCTCCACATTCACACCTGAGACCTTGTAAAACTAACGAACCACATGACACTTTGGAGGGAAAATGGTAAATTGAGCACAATTTTCACTTAGGGTTGTACTCACTTTTGTAGCCAGTGGTTTAGACATTGATGGCTGTGTGTTAAGTTATTTTGAGGGCACACCAACTTTATACTATTATACACACTGCACATTGACCACTTTTCATTGCATCAAAGTGTCATATCTTCAGCGTTGTCCCATGAAAAGGTATAATGCAATATTTACAAAAATGTGAAGGGTGTACTTACTTTTGTGAGAAACTGTATATATATATATATATATATATATATATATATATATATTATATATAATATTATATACACTTTTTGAATCACATTAAAATACAAGTAAAGCATGAATAATAAAATCCATATTGTACATAATAGCACCCATGTGACAAGGACAAATGTGGAAAAATCACAAAGGAAGAAATGTTCCAATACGCAAGTGCCATTTTTTTGGTCTATGTTGCACCAAAAATACTTTTGACACCATATTCTCTATATAGATGAACTTTAATATACCAAACTAGGTGCATTATACACCATGCATTACACATTGTAAGGTGCCTAAAAGGCACATTAAATATAGTAACGATGATATGATGTGCGCCTCCATAACACAATTCGCCTATTGTGGTGCATTACATACACTAGTAATGATATGTTATGCGTCTCCGTTACACAATGTGCCTTGGCACATCTTTCGCCCCTTTTTCGGCGCAATGCACCTTTTTAGGCGCATTAAGTTTACTATGCAAGGTATACCAGACGCCAAATTTTTTAAAGTATCGTACATTCAGGTGCACTTCACACTGATTAAATGCACCTAAAATCTGCCGCGGCAACGCCAATTTTCGGACATGTCACCCAAAGTAACAAATAATAAACCACACATGATTCCAGCTTTATCACTTTTTTTCTTTTATTCACTAGTATGCAATATTGCTCTTATTTATCACTTTTTCTAATACCTTATTCTTTTTTACCCACCATTCCTTCACTTTTTTGTTTCTTCACCATTCACTTGAGCACTTTGGTCTCCCAGCACCATTCTTATTCACTTTTCTGTTCTGGCATGTGTGGTTTGTTACATTGTTGCCGCGCCTATTTTAAATGAAAGGCAAATGCCGTGTTATAATTTCTAACCACAGCAGTGTGTGGCATGGTCCGGAGATTTCTTCTCCGTGCATGTGCATTTTTTACATTCTGCCGCAAGTGGGGGATTCGATTGAAGACACAGCACTTTAATGCATATGCGCCGCTTCATATGGAGAGGCCGTATCGATCATTACTAGAGATGGACGAATTGATTCTAACGAAGTGGAATTCGTTTAGAATTTCAGGAAAACTTCGATTTGGAACGAAGTCGAACTTTGGGGTACTTCGGGTGAACGAAGTGTGCTTTTCATTGATAAAATGGCTGCAAGCACATGGCGTTACATGGGGCAAAGAACTCTGGGAGGAAGAAGGGCATAGCCTGCATGACATGTGCAGAGATGAAGCCAATCAGAGACCGGCGGGATTCTGTGACGTCACCGCACTATATAAGTCCGGGCGCGACGCTGTGAGCTCATACCACTCTCATTGTACTGAGTAGGGAAGGTGCTGCCACGGCTGCTTATGATAGCTGATACTAAAGAACTCATTTTTATACAGCAATTTTTGGGGGGTGTCCCCAGCTTGTCTCAGAGACTGCTTCTCTTACGTTTTTAATTCTGATTTTGGGGGGGTATTGGAACTGAAGTCCCGTGTGCGTCTAATGCAGCTGCATATACATTTTAATGCTATCTGCTCACAGCACATTGAATATCCAAGGGTTATCTAAGCCTGTTCCTGTTGTATTAATTTAAAGAAACTGCATTTTTACAATCCAAATATCACTTCATTTTTGGTTGCTCATTTCTTTTGCGCAATTTAAATCCAGGGGTTAATTAAGCTTTTTTCTTCTGTTGTGTTAACTAAAAGAAAAGTTCTTTTTCAACAACAAAAAAGACATTTGTACTGTAGCATAATTAATAACCGAAGGTTAATTACAAGTTTTTCTGTTGTTGTGTACCGTAAAATACATGCCATTTTAACACGCTACAAAGCTGGTAATTTTTGGTTGCTCAATTCTTTTGCGCAATTTACATCCAGGGGTTAATTAAGCGTTGTTCTGCTGTTGTGGTCACTAAAAGAAATGTTCTTTTTCACCGCCAAAAAAGACATTTTACCTGTAGCATAATTCATAACTAGAGATGGGCGAATTGATTCTAACGAAGTGGAATTCGTTTAGAATTTCAGGAAAACTTCGGTTCTGAACGAAGTCGAAGTTTGGGGTACTTCGGGTGAACGAAGTGTGCTTTTCATTGATAAAATGGCTGCGAGCACATGGCGTTACATGGGGCAAAGAACTCTGGGAGGAAGAAGGGCATAGCCTGCATGACATGTGCAGAGATGAAGCCAATCAGAGACCGGCGGGATTCTGTGACGTCACCGCACTATATAAGTCCGGGCGCGACGCTGGGAGCTCACACTCCTCTCACTGTACTGACTAGGGAAGGTGCTGCTGCGGCTGATAGCTCTTACTGAAGAACTGATTTTTATACAGCGATTTTTGTGGGGTGTCTCAGCTTGTCTCAGAGACTGCTTCTCTTAACGTTCTATTTCTGATTTTTTGGGGTATTGGATCTGAAATCCAGTGTGCGTCCACTGCAGCTGCATATACATTTAAATCCTATCTGCTCACAGCACATTGAATATCCAAGGGGGATCTAAGCCAGTTCCTGTTGTATTCATTTAAAGAAACAGCGTCTTTACAATACAAATACTACTTCATTTTTGGCTGCTCAATTCTTTGGCGCAATTTACATCCAGGGGTTAATTGTTTTTCAGCTGTGGTGACTCCAAGAAACCGTCATTTTCACCGCCAATATATATACATTTTTCCTGTAGCCTAATTCACAAGCAAGGGTTAATTATAATTTTATCTCTTATTGTGTGGTGTAAAAAACACTGCATTGTAACACGCTACAAAGCTAGTAGTTTGTGGTGGCTCAATTCTTTGGCGCAATTTACATACAGGGGTTAATTACGCGTTGTACTTCATCTGTGGTGCCTCCAAGAAACCGTCATCTTCACCGCAACACAATATACATTTTTCCTGTAGCCTAATTCACAAGCAATGGTTAATTACAATTTTATCTCTTGTTGTGTGGCGTAAAAAACACCGCATTGTAACACGCTACAAAGCTAGTAGTTTGTGGTGGCTCAAATCTTTGGCGCAATTTACATCCAGGGGTTAATTAAGCGTTGTTTTTCAGAAATGGGGCCAATATCCCCTGCTTCTTGCAGTAGGCGGCAAAGTATAGATGTCGAGAGTGGCATGGGAGGTCATGTTGTGAGGGGTCAGCCTCTGCATACCAAGACCGGTGATGAGGACAGCAGTGACGATGAAACACAAATATATGATGATGTAGCTGACCGCACTTGGGAGCCGGGTGAGGCAAGGGATTCATCATCGTCAGGAGAAGAGGGCGTCAGCTTGCGTGTCAGGCAGCGGTGCAGCCAGCAAGTGGGACGTGTTGCCGTGAGTCAGCAGGATAGCAGCAGTGTGAGGTCGGGAGCCAAGCGGCCACGGGGTAAAAAACCAGCTTCGCAGGTCCAACAAAGTAGTGGCACAGGGGCTCAGCGAGGCAGCGGCGGCAGTAGTCACTCAGTGCGGAGCGTTGGCAGTAAAATCTGATACTCGGCGGTGTGGCAGTTGTTTGCTAAGACACCGGAGGAGCCGAATATGGGTATATGTAGAATCTGTAAGCAGAAAGTAAAGCGTGGCCAGGGAGCTAACGTTGGCACCACGGCCCTGCGTCAACACATGGAGCGTCACCATTCGGTGGCCTGGGAGAAACGTGTGTTCTGAAAGCTCGCCGGGTGGCGTGGAGTGAGGACGCTTCTGTGTCAGCTGCTGCTGGAATCGCAACTATTGCAGGATAAGCTGAGTTGCAGCTAAGTATTGCCCACATTCTTTGTGTATTCACGACGATAGACTGTATTAGGACGTTGTGGTCCACAAGATATACAGCAAGCGTGGTTATTCATTCAAGTAAAATTACTACTGAATTTTGCAATATAAGCCTCTGGTTGTATTGTTTGTGAGCTGAAGGGGGAAGATTGAGGAGATTCCCTGACTGAGGCAGAAACTGGGCTCTACTAATCAAATTTATCAGTTAACCTGTGGCTAAAATTGTGTGTTTACTGGGAGAAACGTGGCTCAGATGTGGTGGTCCATCCTGCCGCCGCAGCAACAGCAGCAGCAGCGCCCAGTGGCACGCATGCCATTGCAGTCAGTCAAGGCTCCACCACCTCTGCAGAAGGGAGCTGTTTCTCTTTGACATCAACTCACGGTCCAGATGCTCCTCCTCCTCGCTACTCATGGCGCCAGCAGTCGTTCAGCGAGGCGATTGCAAAGAGACAACAGTATGCGTCCAACCATCCTAAGGTGCAGAAGCTGACCGTACTCCTGTCCAAGTTGTTTGTACTGCAGTCCCTCCCTTTCCAAATGGTGGACTCTGCACCGTTCAGAAAAACTAATGGCTTGTCCCCGAGCTGAGATGGAGAGCTCCAAGCGTAATTTCTTTTCCAAAAGGCAGTACCAGCACTCATAAATATGTAGAACAGAAAGGTGGGCCAGTCCTTGAGCTTAATCGGTTTGTTCCAAGGTGCAGGGCAGCGCGGACGTCTGGAGCTGTAACTACGGTCAGGGCCAGTACATGTCCTTTACGGCCCACTGAGTGAATGTGCTTCCGGCGCAGGCACACCAACAACTTGGACAGGAGACGCCGCTTTCTCCTCCACGTTGTCAAAATGCTGCTCCTGCGCCAATGTCCGCCTCCTCCTCACCACCACCACCATCTCAGCCTCCACAAGTAAAGCTCCATCATACCACATGTGTAGGGCACAGCAGTGTCACGCAGTTCTACACCTGGCTTGCCTCGGTGAACTAAGTCACACAGGGGAGGACCAGCTCCGCGTCATGCAGCAAGAAATCGAGGTGTGGCTATCTCCGCGCCAACTGCAAAGCGGAACCAGGGTGACGGACAAAGGAGGAACATGTGTCCGCGCTGCACCCAGGAGGGATGGTCCCTGCGCCCTGCATGGCGCACGAGTTTCAATCTGGTTGTGAAAAGGTTCCTGAAGTGTTCCACGGATCTTAAGAAGATTCTGAAAAAGGCCAGGAAAATGTGGAAAGCACTTCATCCATTCCTACAAAGCCAGAAAAAACCCTCCACGAGTTGCAGCGGCATAACGGCCCCCCCCCAACACACTCTGATATGCGATGTTTCCACCCGTTGGAATTCCAGCCTGCACATGTTGGACCCAAAAGTATGAACAGAGAAAGGACATTAAACGATTTTTTGATGACACAGGCGGACAGGAGTACTCCCCTGTGTAAATTTGATGTCAGCCATGGCAGCTCATGCGTGACACCTGCCGTTTGTTAAAGGGCCCTTCGAGGAGGCCACGTTATTTGTCAGTCGCCAGACTACAGGATGAATAACGTCATTCCACTGCTTCATGCCTGGAACAGATGCGAAAATCTGTCTGGGCAGGGACTGGAGACATGGTGACTACATCTCGCAGCCCCATGAGTCCCCGGGGGGGGACTGAAATGGAGGAGGAGGAGGAGGACATTGGAGCAGAAGCATTGTATGTGAAATGAGTGGATTTTCTACCCAGGGAACAAGAGAGGAGGAGCAGGAGCAGCTGGAGGGGGTAGATGGGGATGAGGAAGACGAGGCAGAAGACCCGCAAACACCGTGGCAGTATACAGTGGAGATGGAGGCAGGGAGCCCCTCGGAGTCACTTGTGCAGATGGCCCGCAGCATGCTGAATTTTCCTGGCTATGACAGCCGAATAGTCAGCTCCGGCAGAGGATGACTTCTGGCTCTCCACCCCTATGGACCCTCGCTACCGGTCCAATATGGGAGCCTTTTTCCCAGTATTGAGAGGGAGGACAAACTCAAATACTATAGGGAAATCCCCGTAGTCAATGGCCGCTGCCTATGTGCGGCAATCGTCCCTCCTCTGACAGGTCGACCGGGGGGTTCTTCAGCGCTCACGTACTACTGCCGCGGCTGCTGGGGGATGGTGGGGGGGGGTCGGAGCAGTACCAGCTCCATCAGCAGCAACCTAAATCTGGGAGTCACTAATGAGCAGCTTCCTTCACCCGCCTAGTGAGGAGGGCAGTCGCCAGCAGCAGCAAGACCTGGAGCAGACCCTGAACCAACAGGTGGGGGCCTACTTGGACAGCACTCTGCCATCCCAGTTTTGAAGATCCGCTGGACTACTGGGCAGCCAAACTGGATGTGTGGCCGCAACTTGCCGAGTTTGCAGTGGAGAAGCTGTCCTGCCCGGCCAGTGTGGCATCAGAGCGGGGGTTCAGTGCAGCGGGGGCCATCGTTACCCCAAGGAGAACCAGCTTGTCCATGGGAAATGTGGAACGACTGACTTTTGTCAAGATGAATTTAGGCGTGGATCGGCCCGGATTTCCACATACCAATGCCTTAGGCGTCAGACTACATCAGCCCGACGCCCACCCAAACGTAAAAAAATGATCTGGGGTTTAAAATACCACCTCAGCCACTATTCGATGCCGCCACCCGCCGGATGCCACACATCTGCTGACAGTTTTCCCCTC
>JAODAL010067043.1:0-17480 GCA_025379985.1 Phyllomedusa bahiana
CTTTGACACACTTCACCACAAAGGGCCTACATTGTCATGCATCAAAAGGGAACCCCGGGCCCATGCACCTGTTTATGGTTTTTAAAAGGGTGTTAAATTCACCCCCTTCTAAGGGGCAGTCAGGGCCTGGTAGACATTGAGGGCTGTGGGGGCCCTCCAAAAAAAAAACCTCCCCACACCATTAAAGACCCCACGGGCAAATCGGTAATCGGAAGAGTTGAGGCAGCAGAACTTTTTTCCAGGGTGACTCCAGACTCTGTCAGTCTGTCACTGCTCAGTGTGAACCTGCTCTTATCCATGAAGAACACAAATCTGACAATCTTGGTGCTCTCTGGCAAATACCAATCACACTGCACTTGGCTGTAAGCACTTGTGAATGTCAGGCCCTTTTCCACCTCCATGATTCTGTTTTGACATTTTGGCAGCAAAAGGAAATTAGGGCCCTTGAGGTCATTTTAGGGGGCTCTGGCACTTTTTCCCCCTTGCACAAAGGGGAGGTAGGGGTCCTGCTGTGGGTTTTTGCGTCCTACACCCCCTTCCCATCTCCTGGTGTACTGGCAGCCCCTTTGATTGTCTATGTTTGGAAACAGACACAGCTAACCTTCTTGCCACAGCTCGCATAGATTTTCCACCTAGTTTTGCTATACCTAAGCAACTTCTTTTGTTGTAGAACCCCCTATGTGCGTCTAGGGGTAATGCAATGACAAGATCAAATTTTGGGACCAAAACCAACACCAAAAAGGA
Organism: Phyllomedusa bahiana; assembly: GCA_025379985.1. NCBI lineage: Eukaryota > Metazoa > Chordata > Amphibia > Anura > Hylidae > Phyllomedusa > Phyllomedusa bahiana. The sequence goes on from JAODAL010067043.1 coordinate 745, forward strand.
TGGGGACAGAAAAAATGGTTGTTTTGTACCATTTTTCCCTTTATAAAGTTTTTTACGTCCCTTTTTTTTTCACCTGTGGGCCCCCCTTTCTAAAAATTTAAAGAATGGGGGTTTTTCATTTATGTATTTAAAGGGTTTTAAAAAATTTATTACCTCTTGGGTTAGTTTGGCACGGTTTAAGATATATGAATCTTATGTAATGATGAAAAAAATAATGGTGGAATAATTAATATAATTATTATAGCACCTTCTTCACTGTAGCTTTATACATATCTCAATCAATTAATTGTGTGCACTAGACATGTGGATGATAAAAAAAGAAGAAATTGGAGAAAGAAAAAAATCTGTGATTCATATTATTAAAAAAGGGGGGTGTAGATTTTGAAAAAGATTAATGTTTAAACTGAAAAAACGAATTGAAAAAATAAACACGGATATAAGGGTGACTAAAAGGAAGGGTTATGTTTAAGGAAAAAAAAGCTCAAAAAGCATAAACTTTTTCAGCTTTTATAATCAAAAATATAATTGCTAATTGCAAACACAGGTGCAGGGAAAAACATATGCCAAAATAAAAATGGAAAAAAACATATGCAAGAACACAATAATTTCCCATACTTCACTGATATATGAATCACTAAATGTTGACATAGCGGGAGATGGATTTATGTTAAGCGAAAAGTGCAATAGGGTGGGGGAAAACATGCCAAAGGAAAAATGGGGAAAAATAACCAAACCGTATATAATATAATGTGATAGGGTAACAGAGAAAATTGTTCTTTGAGGCAATTCCTTGGAAAAGTAGTCTGAATGAGGCCCAAGAAATTGATCCCCAATAATTTTACCATGCAATAAATAAAATTTTTTTAATTTTTTGTTTTTGCCATTTTTTTTTTTTTATTGGTTTTCCTTTTTCTTTTTTAAAAGGTGGGATCCATTAGTTTGAAATTTTTTAAAAAAAAAAAAAAAAAAAAAAAAAAAAAAAAAAAAAAAAAAAAAAAAAAAAAAAAAAAAAAAAAAAAAAAAAAAAAAAAAAAAAAAAAAAAAAAAAAAAAAAAAAAAAAAAAAAAAAAAAAAAAAAAAAAAAAAAAAAAAAAAAAAAAAAAAAAAAAAAAAAAAAAAAAAAAAAAAAAAAAAAAAAAAAAAAAAAAAAAAAAAAAAAAAAAAAAAAAAAAAAAAAAAAAAAAAAAAAAAAAAAAAAAAAAAAAAAAAAAAAAAAAAAAAAAAAAAAAAAAAAAAAAAAAAAATAAAAAAAAAAAAAAAAAAAAAAAAAGACCCAAAATTTTTCAAAAAGTCCTTTTTACTGGTTCCCGGTTTATAAAGTTCTTAGATGGGGGGTTTTAAAAAGCCCTTCCCTTGGGTTTTCATCTCTCTTTTTCCAAAATGTGGATTAAAAAAAAGAATCACGGATCCCTTAAGTAGAGCCCTTTTATAAGGAAAACCCGAAGACTGGAAAACCTGGGGCCGGGAAGGCTGGGAAAAAATCGGGTTCCGTAACCCAAAAAAGCTAATGACCGGTTCAGGGGGAAAAACAAGCCAATAAAAATGGAAAACATAAGCCAGCCATACTCACATTTTGTCATAAAGCCCCCCGGGGGTTTATGAAGTAAACTTGGTGCCAAAAAAAAATTCCCCAAAACCCAAAAAAAGAAGGTAACGGTAGTACTTTGAGCGCCAATTCCTTGGCACCCAAATGCGAACCCAAAATTGGTCCAAAATTTTTGCCCCCTCAATAAAAATAAAAAAATATATTATAATAATATATATAAATATATATATATATATATATTAATATTTTAAAATATAATATAATAAAGTATATATATAAAATTAAAATTATGTTTTTATTACAGGTGGGTATAATTATTGGATCAATTCTTTGGGCCTCATTCAGAAAATACATTTTTGCCAAGGTAATTGAGCCCCAAAGATCAAATACATTTCTCTATTGATGAGGCTCTGGAAGCTATTAGATATTCGGAATGGTATTTGTTTGATGGGCTGAATGTGATACTACAGGATTGGATCATCATTATGTTCAGGATCAAAATGCTTCGGGAGACCTTTTATTTTTAACCCCTTACCGACATTTGATGTACCCATACGTCAAGATTGGGTAAGGGTTCCCGCAACTTGATGTATGGGTACGTCATGGAGATCTTGCGAGCTCACAAGATCGCGGCATGGGACCAGCGGTATATTACCACTGGCATCATGTTGCATCACAAGCGCCCGGAGTGAGCCGCGGGTGATGCGCTGTAATCGTATTGACCTGCTAAGTAAAACTAGCATGAAAACAATGTTTGGCTTTGCACATCCAAAAACTTTTTTGAAAAAAATGAGCATAGGTGCACACTGGTGTGGCAGCAATATACATGCACATTCCAATACCAGCAGCACACTATCACCTAAAAAACTATCAAAAGGCACATAGGAATTTTTGAAAAAGCATTTCTGCTATTTAGGATACATGAACATTTTTTTGAGGTTTCTAGTTCACATTTTTGATCAAAACTCAGTGTAAGCCCACCTCCCACTCTTCAAGGAGACCTCAAATGCAGGTGGGTTCCTACACTATCGTTTCCTCGCTTTAGGGCCTGTTCAGACCGCCATACTTTAGGGAGTGAAGCTAACTAGGTACACTGCATTGATTTAAAAAACCTGTGAAGGTGGATGGAGTGCGGGAAAACAACAAGGAGGCAGCCACTCCTCCTTACACAACCTAGAAAACAATATTTGGCTTTGCACATCCAAAAACTTTTTTGAAAAAAATTAACATAGGTGCACACTGGCACGGCAGCAATATTCATACACATTCCAATATCAGCAGCACACTATCAACTAAAAAAAACATTAAAAGGCACATAGGAATTTTTGAAAAAATCTGAAGTAATTATGTATAAAACATTTGGTTTGGTGTTAGGAGGAGTCACAAGAGTATTTTTATATTAGAGATAAAAAGGAAGAGTTAGACTTGTCTGCTAAAGTGGGACCGCTCTTAATCAGGGTGACTCTCCCGCTGACAGACAAATCTGAGGGGATTTATCTAAATAGTAGAATAATACTGTCCTCTATAGTGTATGAACTCTTCGAAATGTTAACTTGATTTAGGGCACTTAAGACAGGGGTGTTAATATTAATCTATTTTAACCGATACATTAAAAGTTATATTTTAAAAGGGGAAAAACTTTTTTGCAGGGTTTATTTTTCCTTTGTCATATCGTATACTTCAGTGATTTGCATATTTATGGGGGTATCTAACATACAGGCCCCTCAAAGCCACATCAGAACTGGACTGGTCCCTAAAAAAATCTATTTTGCAAATTTTCTTGAAAATGTGAAAAATTACTGCTAAAGTTCTGACACATCAGATTTAAAAAATGGGGCTCTGTCAGGAAGGCCAAAACGGGCTCTGGCTGTAAGGGGTTAATATTGAAACGGTGATCATTTAAATGCTTAGACAGCTTTGTATTGGTTCTCCCCACATACTGTTTTTTGTGATAAGATATGACATAGGTCGAGTTACAGGATAAATAAGAACGAATTTTATATGTATTGTCAGTAGTGGAAGAAGAAAACGTATTTTGATATAGAAGGGAAAAACAACATTTGCATGTTGGATGATTGCATTTAAAAATTCCTTTTTCCCTTTGTTCAGAGGTCTCAGAACTGGTTGCATGTGCACGCAGCTTAGAGGGAGCCAGTATATTCTTTATGGTCTTCTCTTTCCAGTATATGATTCTGGGTTTTGCTGGAAGTAAGGGCTTTAGAACTGGAGCAAGTTGGAGAATTTTCCAATGTTTGGGCAATAAGTGTTGTAGATCTTAATGTTGAGAGGAATAGGTGGTTATAAAAGAAAAATCTGTTTTTGTGGGGACATTTTTCCTTTTCTTATGCTGCAGGTAGTCTTTTTGAGAGAATTTTTTGACTTTCTTCAGCTTGAGCAACCAGACTAGAAGGATAACCTTTCTGAAGGAACTTTTTATTGATAATCCCAGCTTGAGCAGTGAAATCATTTTCACTGGAACAATTTTTTTTGACCCGTCTGAATTGACTATACGGGATATTTCTCAGTCATTGTCTGTGGTGACAGCTCTTAAAATTAAGATAGCTGTTTGAGTTACATTTCTTAAAATATGTCCTTGATCTGATTTTTCTTCATTTTGATAGAGGACCAGATCGGAACCATTTTGGAAAGATTACTTGGGTTAATTTCCTTGTTGCTGCATAATAACGTTTCTTCTAATCTTGTTTTTCTCTTCTATTTCTTTATTTAGACATTAAAGAAGCCCATGAACTCCTTAACGACCGCCCGCCGTCCTTAGACGTTGCTGCAGACACCGGAGATTGCGGCACTCGGGAGCCGCAGCTGCGCTGAGGTCGGGTCTGTACTACACAGCCCTGATCCCAGAGCATCCTTTGCGAAACCTCCACAACCCGGTGCTTTAACCCTTTGATTGCGGCGGTGCGTTACCGCAGAGCAATCAAAGGGTTTCCCCTGCTCTGTCGGGTGATCGGAACACCCGGTGACCCGACAGAGCCCGTAGAACGGCTGCACAGTCAGCCCTGGGGACCTAGAGTGGCCCCAGTGCTGTCTGTGTATGAAGCCAGTGACCAGGACACACTGTGTGTTGTCCAGATCACTGCCTGTGTCAAAGTGACACAGATTAGAATGTATTAGCATATATGAATATGCTAATACATTACGAAGTGTTAAAAAAAAAAAAAACCTTTTTTTAAAAAAAAGTTTTTTCCCCTTTTGGGGAAAAAAAAAAAAAAGTTTAAAAAAAACCCCAAAAAAAATTAAAAAAAAAAAAAAAAAAAAAAAAAATAATAAAATAAAAAAAAAAAATTTAATAAAAAATAAAATTTTTGCAATATTACACCAAAAAAAAAAAAACCTACACAAAAAAAGGTATCCCATTTAACCCTAATGGGCCGTTAAAAAATTAAATTTTAACAAGTTTTTTAAATTTTTGGGAAAAGTGAAAAGGGGTAAAAAAAAAAAAAATTAAAAAAAAACAAAATTTAAAAAAATTTCCCCCCAAAAAAAACAACTTTTTCCGGGGTTAAACGAGGGGCTCATACAACTGCGCATTGAAAAAAATTTAAAAAAATTAAAACCCGTTGAAAAAAACGAGGAGGCAAAAAAAAAAAAATGTTCTGGGGCCCCTTAAAAAACTAAACCCGGGGGTTCGGTTAAGGGGTTTTAAATATTTTTTTTAAAAGGTTTTAACCTTTTTTAAATGGTCTTTTTTAAAAAATGTTTTTTTCCCCAAATTTAAAAGGTTTTGGATATTTTTTTTATTTTTCTTTATATGTTTTTAATTTTACTTCACATTTTTTTCCCTTTAATTTAAAATTTTTTTTTCCCGTAACCCCTTTTGGGGTTTTTTAAGTCCCCCTTATATTTAATAAATTTTTTTAATATGGGTTGGTTTTTAAAAAATTTGTTTAAAGTAAAACCCGAGGGAAAACGCGCATTTGCCCCGTTGGGGTTCGTGTAGTTTCCTTTGGGGTTCCCTTTTTTCTTTTATGATTTTTTTTTATTTTATGTCCTTTTTAAAGAAATGGTTCCTTTTCGGAAAATTAAAAATGGAAAAATTTAAATTTTTTGGGGGTTTTTTTTCCCCCCCTTCCCATTTTGTCAGCTTCGTTTAAAAAATTCCCTTTCTTTTAAGCACCACCATAGGTTTCCCCCAAATTAAAATTCCCCCATCCAATTCAAATTTGGATGGAAAAAAAGGTTACTAGGTTTAAGGTAATTACAACCTTTTTTTATGCGGAAGACACACTCACCAGACTCCAATAAATGAAAAAAATTTCTTTTTCAAGCATGTTTTAAAAATTTGCTCAAAAACCCTTTTTTTACAAACCTTTTTGAAATTTAGTAGAAAAATAAATTAGGGGCAGATGAGACCAAAATTCAAAAATCTTTGGATGTCCCAATTTCCCCCCCATGTTTTTTGGGGGCCCAAAAAGGGACTGCATAGCGCCCCAAAAAAACTTTAAAACAAAAGTGAAAATTTTTTTGCTAGGGTCATCATTTGGTGTGGGGGTTGGGTTTTTTTAGGGGGACGGGATTTGCAAACTTATATAAAAAAAGGAAGGAGAATTGACAAAAAGGAAAGGAAACATTCTTTACGAAAAAACCCAACCCAAAAAGGGTTTAAAAAATAAAACAGGGGTGGAATTTTTTAGGCAAAAATTATACCCAAAAAATCAGCCAAAAAAACCTTTTCAATTTGGGTTTTAAAGGAAAAAAAAATAAATCTTGTTTAGAATGGGCCCCGTTTAATCCCCTGACCCCGGAACCAAAAGAAAATCAAAAGGAAGGAGCTTAAAACTCAGGGGTTAATAGAAGGGGGCCCCCTGAAAAACTTTTAGGAATTTTTAAAGTGTTTTTTTTTGGAAAAAAATGGGCCAAAAAACCCACCCGAGGGAAGCATGTGAAACCCTTTCTTCCCCTTAAAGGGGGGGCCCCTCTTGAAGTTTCCATCACCAAAAAAAAGCCTTTTGTAGGGAAATAAATTTAAAAAAAAATGTGAATTTTGGGGGGGTTTGTTTTAAAACCCAAACCCCTTGGGGGGATAAAATTTTATTTCAATGGGACCTTTTGAAATATATTATTTGAAAAATATAACCCTTTCTTTCAACCCCGCTTTTATGTTGTTTTTTTTTTGTCCCACAAAAAAATTGTTTAACAAGGTTTTTTTAAGTTCAAATTTGTAAATTTTAAAAACTTTAAAAATAAGTTTTCCCAAAACCCCCCTTAGCATAAAATAATTTTTTGGGAAAACCCTGGGTTTGCCATGAAAGTATTAGAAGAGGGGAAAAAAACAGGCGATACCTTTTTAGAGGCCAACTGAGTTAAAAATTTTTATGGAAAACTTTCCCAGAGAACTAGCTCCCCTTTTTCAGACATGAAGTTTTACCCAAAAAATTTGAAAATTTTCCAGGCTTTTTATACACACAAAACATTTGGGCCTTTGGAAAAGGGAAACTTTAAAAATTCCCCAAACATAACCCAAAATTCAAAATAAAAAACAAAATTCCAATTTACAAAAAAGGTCAAAAAATTTTAAATATCTGGAAAAGTGAAGGAAAGACAAAAAGGGGGTCCCGTAAAAACGGGGTCTTTATCTCCCCAGCCATCACCTGTAATTTGGGGGCCATCACAGGGTTTAATTTTAGTTTTTTACATAAAGCTAGAATGGATATTTTTAAAAACCCCTTTTGCAGGTCTGAAAATTTTGCAATTTTAAAATTTTAAAATTTCCCCCCCCCTTTTTTCTTTCCCCCTGCGTCCCTTTAAAAATCCCAATTTTTAAAAAACCCCAAGATCTTTGAGATCTTTCAAAACAGTGTCCTCTTGGAGAAGGGTTTTTGGGCCCCGGAAGGGTAGTTCTACTGTTATTAAAAGTGAATTTGTTTGGGAGTTTCCCTTTTCGCTTTGTGGGGGGTCCTTTTTCCTGTTTTTCCCCCCCATAAAGGCCTTTGGTCCCGGGCCCCTTTTCGCCCACATTGGGGTCAGATAAAACCACTTTTCTAGACCTGCAGGAAAATGTCCCCCTAATTCTGTGCACCTCTGTGACTGTGGAGACGAGGTACACTGTCACATAGAGGATGTGACGCCAGGTCTTGTGCACCCTGTCTTTTTGCAGGCAGGTATGAGGTATGCCATCTTTCATTGGGGCCACAGGCGACTTCCGGAACAAAATAATAGCGACCCATGTTTATGGTGGTATGCCAGAAAGGAAGAGAGTGGGTCTGGAATATGATCTTTGGAGTCTAGTATTCCTCTATGTAGCACAGGTGAAGTTCCTTGAGCAATCTTATCGTAGGATCTCCGACTGTGGTTGTAGTTTTACACTAGGGGGGCACTCGTTACTTCATTCTGGGTCTCATTGTATGTAAGCATGGACTGTCTCTGGTAATTGCGGCCGCTTTGCTGATTTATGGGATTGTCCCGTCCACTTTGGCCTGTTCCCAATTGTAGAAATGGAATTTACCTCAGATCCCAGGAGGTGTTATTGTCCCAGGTCTGTCTTTCAGAGCAAATACGATATGTACCGTATAGCAGGCTGTAATAGTAAATGGATTTAGCTTTGTGTGCTTGGGGTGGAACTGTCAGTTCCTGAGGTAGTCCGATCGTCTGTGTTGGGTTTTGTGTACACTGTTGTGAGTATCCGTGCTCTTGCTGTGTATTGTAGTATCCAAAGAGTGGAATTATGTCTCTCTGAATAGGGTAAGCTTAGATGATGGTGTGTGTGTGAAGTATTGAAGTCATTATGGACCTATGAATTAGGTCATTATCCATCGCCCGCTAGATTCCAATTGACAATGATATCATCGATGTGAACGGGAGGTACTCAAGGTTGGTGAGGTGCATGTTTGATAGAAACCACCTTCCAGTTCAGTCCATAAATATGTTCATACAGGGGCGCACATCTGGTGGGGGGGAAAACCCCCAATAGAAGTTCCGCATGCTCGCAGTAGATATACGGGATCCTCGTCCCAAATTTAAAATAGTAGTGGCTGTGAGATATGAACTTTATGAGCTGTGTTTATTGTGTTTGTATTGGGAAGTTTCTTTAGTATTATCTCCAAGGTGTAGTCCCGACATGCAGCCAAGACTCCACCTTGTGGGGAATGATTTGTATACGAACTGATTCTACCACCATTGGTGCCAAAATGGTGCCCTCAGGAAGTGGACCGATGGTGCTATGAGGGTTTGTATAAGAAATTCCGTGTTGAGTCCTGAATGTAACTAGGTAGTTATCTCAGACCAGTGGTTTTAGGAGATTTTCCCACCCAACCTTATGATATCTACTGTCGATATCCAATACCAGAAATTATAGGCCTCCCAGGTTGCCATCCGTTTGTGGAACTTGGGAGCATGTAGAAGCACCGGCCTAGGTATCCGCTGGATGAGCACACCCTCTACCTGCCCCAGTACCTTCGTATTGTAAACTATCTTGATCATTATTTCCTTTAAGCGTTTTATAAAGTCCCTACTGTGGGACACTGTTAGTTTTGGAGTAATTGCAGGGTTGGAAATCTGCCTGTTAGCTATCATGGATATAGTCAGAGTGTTCATATTACTATTGGCGCCCCCTTAATGTCATGCTGGTTTTATTTTTACTACCGTGAATTTCTTCTTCAGTGAGGTGATTTGGCCTTCTGTTCCATCAGGGTCGTTTGAACCTGTTTCTTTGTTTCCCCAAAGATCTCAGATTATATCTTGCTTCATTGAACAGATCATTTTATTTATCCATAGCTGCATTTAGTTCCAGTGCTCGTTGGTGGTCCAGGTATTTAGTGTTTTGTGGTGTTTGTGGGGTTTGATTTTTTGGTGGTGTTCCTTATGGGCTGTTCTCTCAGATCTCTGCTGTATGGATAAGGGTTCCTTTTGTGTCCATAGAAGTGTTCCCGTCCCTTCCTCCATTGTTTTTCTGAAAATACTCCTCCATGTCATTGCAGAGTTTGACATGGCCGGTGAGATTATTTAGAGGGCAGAAGGAGATACCTTTGAGAGAGCTGACATTTCGTGTTTTATATTGGCTCAAAGAGGAAGCGGTTTCATCAAACACATACTGCAGAGCTGGACTGGTGCTCATGTGGTTGTATTAGTAGGCCTTGTTTGTCTCAGATCACTAACTGGAGCTTTTTCTTCTTGTTTTTGATCAAGCATGTCCTGCAGTTTTCACGTAGAAAGATAGGGAGTTGGCCTTCATATCCTCTGGTCTTTCTCATTCACCATTGATGTCTTATAGGCCTGTATCATCTCATGTGTTTTTCCTCCTGTTTTATAGTAAAATATTTTAAGCATGTAGTTGCGCAGTCTTTTCAGATGTTTCGAATACATAGTTTGTTCTGCATATCGGGCTGTTGTAGGTGGTTCCGGGTATAGGTTATCATAGGAAGGCCTTATTGGATGTAGTCCTTTCCTTGTTTCATTTATGTTCTAATGTAGAAGATATCGCTGTTGAATTGTGCAAGTTTCTTACGCCGTTTTTTCAATTCCATTCTTGAGCTGTACATTTGTGGTATCTTCCAAATTGCTAGTCATTTAAAATTGTTTGTAACCGTGTTATGCCATATTAAAGTATAGAAGAGATGAAGAAATCAGGCGATACCTTTTAGGAGGCTAACTGTAGTATATTTGATGGTAATCCTTTCCGAGATAACTAGCTCCCATCTTCAGACATGAGATATACAAAAATTGAAAATTTCACAGGCTTTATACACACAAGACATATGACCTTCAAAGGATCTTAGAATTCTTAAACATATACAAAAATGGCAAATATATAAGCAAACAAATCAATTATACAACAGTCAAAAGACAATTAACAATCATGAAACTTGTGAGGCATTACAGAAGGGGTCAGTAAATCTGCTGTCTATCTCACAGCCATCACGTGAAATTTGTGGCCATCAAGTATCGACATATTAGTTTTGACAGAAAGCAAGCATGGATTTTTAACCATTCTGCAGAGTCTGAAATTTTTGCATTAATTTAAATTCCCACCTTTCTCCACCCTCTGCGACTCTTAATAGATGTCCATTAAAACCACAATTCTTCAGATCACTTCAAAACAGTGGTCCTCTCTGGAGAATTGTTGAGTGCAACTGGAAGATCAGTTCTACTTTATATTAAACTTGAATCTGTGTGAGTCATGCGCTGTCTGATTCCTGTCCTTTTCCTCCACCCCCACATGAAAGCCTGTGGTCGGGAGCATTTGCGCACACATGATCAGATACACCACATTGCTAGACCTGCAGGAAAATGTCCCCCCTAATTCTGTGCACCTGCTTTGACTGTTGGGACAGTATCAGCTGTCAGCAGTGTTGATGAGACTTGCAGGGTCTTGCACCTGTTATGACAGACAGGTGAGGGTGCCCATTTTTCCGTTGTGGTCCTTCAGGCGCCTTTCCGTAACAATATGCCCGCCTGGTATGGTTGGTATGCCAGAAAGAAGAGTAGAAGGGGGACAGGAATAATGTGCCTATGTAGTCTATTGTCTCTTTGTAGCACAGGTGAAGTTCCTTGGCAAACTTTCGAGTATGATCTCCAGCGTGTGGGTTTAGGATACAACTAGGGGCTCTTCGTTCTTCAATCTGGGTCTCTCTGTATGTAAGTAACTGTCCGGTCTGTAAATTCTGCCGCTTGCTGATTTGATTGTCCGACACTTTTGCCTGTCTCCCAATTGGAGTAAATGTTGTCCTCAGATCCAGGAGGTGTTTGTCCAGGTTTGTCTAATGTTGAGTCAAAATACATTGTAACCGTATAGCCTGGCTGTAGGATAATGATTGCTTTGATGTGCTTGGTGTGGGAAGCTTGTCATTCCTGAGGTAGGCCGGTACGATCTGTTGGGTTTGTGGTACACTGATGTGAGTAGCCGGTTTTCTTTGAGATGTGTATTTAAGTATCCAGAAAGTGGATTTTGCTCGTCTAATAGGTAAGCTTGGAGGTTGATGGTGGGGTGAAGTTATGAAGTCCATTAATGAGGTATTGAAATTAGGGCCACCTCGCCCGCGCAGTCCAGATGACAATGATAATCAATCGAATGTAACGAGAGTACATCATGAGGGTTTGGGAGGTTCATGTGGATAGATAGCGCTCCTCACCAGATTCTGCCCATGAAAGAGTGTTTAGCATACTGGGTGCCGCACATCCTGGACCCCAATTAGATTCCCATTCGCTGTAGATTTAGTCCTCTCCAAATTTAAAATATGTTGTGGCTAGTATGAAACATATGAGCAGTGTTTATTTTGTTTTTGTTGGGTGAGGTTTATGTTTCTCCAGGTGGTGTCCGACATGCTGCAACTCCATCCTTGTGGGAATGTTAGTTACAAAGCGATTCTACATCCATCGGTATTGCCAAAGATGGTGCCCGTCAGTAAGTGGACCGAGGCATTGGAGTTAGATTAATATGATCCTAGGTGTCCTGGAAGTAACAAGGAGTATCATCTGACCAGGAGTTATAGGTAGATTTTCCACCCAACCCTGATGATATTCTCTGTCATGAGTTCCCCATACCAGAAATGATATCCTCCCATGGTTGCCATCTTTGTGGAGTCTAGGGAGCAAGTAGAAGCATCCCGCCTGGATCCACTGGATGAGCCCCCTACCTGCCCCCTGGGACCAGAGTTGAAACCTTCTTGATCAAAATTCTTGTCAGGCTGTTTTTTATAAAGATCCTCTTGGGAACACTGTTAGTTATGAGTAATGGGCAGGGTTGTAAAGCTGCCTGTTCTGCTTTTCTTGTATTATAGTCAGAGGTGTTGTCATTCATGACTATTGCGCCTCCCGTATGTCAGCTGGTTATTATATAACGTCCTGATTTTTCTTTTCTAATTCAGTGAGGTGGATGCCTTGCTTGTTCCTGCAGGTTTAGTTGTGAACCTGTGTTATCTTTTTTGTATTCCCCACATCTCAGATTTATCTGTGCTTCAGTGTGAAACAGTCAATGGATTTATATCCAGTGCTCTGCCTTAAGTGTCCGAGTCTGTGGGGTCCAGGTTTGATTATCTGAAAATGGCACCTCACCCTCCTGCCAAACAGGGCAAGACCTTAGGTCACCATCCACACTGCTACAGTGTACCTGTCCCACATCACAAGCAGGTGCACAAATTAGGGGGACATTTCTCTGCAGTTCTAGCAATGTTGGTGTATCTGATCATGTGTGCTCAATGCCCGACCACAGGCCTTTATTGTGTGGAAACCGGACAGAGACTCAGCCAGCTCATGAGACTCCCACAGATTCAAAAACTTAATAACAGTAGAACTGATCTTCCAGTGGCACAACTACTTCCCAGAGAGGACCACTTGTATTGAAGATCTGAAGATGTTGGTTTTAATGGACACTTTAAGACGCAGAGGGTAGTATAAAACGAAGTGTGGAATTACATTAATGCAAAATTTCAGTGACGTCTCAAATGGTAACTATCCATGCAAGCTTTTAATTTCAAACTATATGTGAACTGTGATGGCCATACAAATATAAACATGGATGATGTGGCTGTGTGATGATAAGACAGCAGATTTACTGACCCCCTCTGTCATTCCTCACAATTTCCAGATAGTAAATGGTTATGACCTGTAGTAAATGACTTGTTTGCTTATATTGCTCATTTTGTTATGTATTAAGAATACATCTAAGATCCCTTTTAAGGTCCATTCCTTGTGTGTATAAAAAGCCGTTGAATTTTTCAATTTCTTTGTATATCATCATGTCCTGAAGAAGGGAGCTAGTTCTCTTCGAAATCCTTACGCATCAAATAATACGAGCAGTTAGCCACTAAATATGGTAACTCCATATTCTTCACTCTTCAAACCCACTTAGGCATTAATATATCCAATTTTACCAGGCATTTAATAGAGTTTCATAATTAAAATGTTGTTGTTTTTTTTGTCAGGGATATGGAATTGAAAACGTTGCATACCCACCTAGAGGTAGTGATCTGAAACACCTTTTATTGGAATTGGATATTTTTAATAAAAAGTACCCTGTAGGCTTTAATTTAAAGGGGTTGTCTCTTTACAACAATTGCAATGTTTGTCTGCTGATTGCCACAGACCTTGTGAAATAGAGGGTCCTAGTTTCTCCTCCACAGGGCTATCTCTCTCCTCTGCAGACACGCCCCTGAAAGATGTGTCATGTGATGAATTAATTCTGTTTGAGCTTGGTGGGAAATGGTAGAAGGTTTTCAGCCTGTCCATGGAATCACTGAAAAGCTTAATGTAACTCAAGAGTTATATCTACATTTCTTCTCTCTCAACTTACTTTTGTAACTAGAATGGGCAATTTGACATTCCAGTGAACTCTGGTGAAAGGATTATGGCTGATTTTTTTTCGTTCTCTCAGAGGGACTAGACAGCAAATATGACATTCGGACTCGATGGTAAGATGGGTGAATGTTTCTCTCTCTCTCTACATCTGTCCAGTGAACCCATTGCTTAGGATAGCAAAACATCCCCCTGTCACGTCCAAGTAACAATTTTCACTAGCATGACAAAGGCCCTGCCACGTTTCTCGTCCGCCGAACTGGCAGGACAGACCTCAGCAACATCCTTTAATGGTTTAACCCGGCGTAACACCGACCTGGGCCCTCAACACCATTGCTTAAACCACACCATAAAGCTGCCCGGTCTCTTAAACCATACACTTTCTAATGTGTAACCATAGACGGACCATAGCTTAGATTTTATTGTCCCCACATTTAAACTATGATCTTTTAGTGAGACAACCCCTTTAAGTAAAGCAATTATATTCCACTGTTGTTTTAATATTTGGACCTTTTGGTCCATATCTCCTTTTGTACTTTTTTCTTTATCATTTCTATTTAGAACTGTTTTTGTTAAGTTCCAATTTACACTGGACAGAGGCATGCAGTTTTTTTTCCAGCTTATACATTCATGTTTTTTTGCTTCACTGCACGGAGTGGGGTCCAGCTTGTTTGGTGCACACTGGATGGGTTTTTTTTCTGCCCCCCTGGTTAACACTATCTATTTTATGGGGTGCACACTAAGCTGTATTATTTTTTCTGAAGGGTTTTTTTTTGGGGCACTGCCTAAAACCTTGTGGTAAGGCATGATTTTTGCATAAAATTGGGGTGGGGCCCTTTTGGGGGATCTCAGTTAAGTGAAGAACTATGGTGAACCCAGGTGTGTCCCAATTTGCACAATGGACTGCTTTTAACTGTATGCAACTTTTTTTTTTCATTTATGCTGTGATTAAGACTATGATGTTTGTTTGGAGTGCATAAGAAAGCACTTTACCTCTGAGCTGTTCTGTTTACTTCAAGTTGATTATGTAAAAGAGATGGAGTTTTTACTATAATGCAATCTCTTGGAATAAGTTTTTTTTACTGTGCTGTACACTGGTCTAGAGTAGAGTCCAAGCAAGTTGAGCATGTAAACAAAAGACCAGGAAGTGGTGAGCAGTCTATTTCCATTTATATATGTAATAACAATGTCATACCCTGTAGGTGTTAAAAGCTTCAATGTTCTCAATGGTCATTTCTTTTGTGGGAAAAAACGTAGCAAAAAAATTTTTTCCGGGCATTTTCCCCAAAAAGGCTTTTTGGCGTCATCTTCTGAAATGGCTGGAGATCTGTATGAATGAGATCCAAAGATAATAAAACTAAGTACAAACTTTGGCAATGTGATGCTGAGCTGCTGCATCCAGCTTATCATGTAGGATATTGGTGTAAATGCTTTTTAAAATCTAATGGTGACTGTCTACTGAGTTGTTGTATCTTTGGTTTTTAGGCCTTTTGCGTGCTTTTGGGAACCTACATTGGGGTATTCCAATATATTTCTCTGATTGAGACCTATGATTGATGCCACTAAGTAGCATGTGTCATACATAGGGTCCAATGTTTTAAAAACATATGTTATAAGGTATACATTTTACTATTTCACTTCATCTCTATGGAATAGCACACCTCACTGTGATATTACATCCAGCAAACCACAATGGATATTGCATGAATGGATACCAAAAGGATACACTTTTAGTCCTGGTCAGGGGTGGCAGGTCAATAAATAAGTTTTCTCACTACAAAGATTAGCTTTCATGAAGGGACAATTAAATTATGACTTTTTCTAAATACATTGGGGAAAAAAAGTAGTCAGCCACCAATTGTGTAAGTTCTCCCACTTAAAAAGATGAGAGGCCTGTATTGACTCTAGGAGACCCCAACTAGAGAGACAAAATGAGGAAAAAAAAATCCAAAAATCACATTTTCTGATTTTGGAAAGAATTTTTGCAAATTAGGTGGAAAATAAGTATTTGGTTCCCTCTTTCTAAGTGGGGGGAACTTGCCCAAATTTGTGGGTGACTAAATACTTTTTCCCCCCTGACATTGGTCAATGGTTTTTTCTTAGTAGAGTTTTAAAAGAATTTTTCGTCTGAGTGCACCCCGGTTTTTATGGAAAACCTGTTTAAAACCATAAAAGTGTTATCTGATTAAAGGGGGAGAGCTTAAGCGGGGGTGATGTACCCCAGGACGACGGCTCATTCCTTCACTCCATAAAAACTAATTTTATCTTAACAAGATATAGATAAAACATTGTTTTTTAGTGCTCACAGACATGTACCCTTTTTTTACTGAAGAGATAAATTCCTGCATTTTTCAGTGTAACAGCCGCTAAGCTGAATATGTAAAACTGCTATAAATCCCCACGGCCCCGATGAGACAGAAGATTGTAAAAAGCTTTTTACTCACTAAAAACCCCTGATGAGAAAAAACCCCCCAAACGTACGATGGTTTTGGGGTATTGTAAACCCGCATTCAAAAAAAATGGCCAGTTTTTATGAAAGGTGTGCACCGGTTTAAAAGAAAAAAAGGCGGCACAAACCAAAATATTCCTAAAGCATTTGCACCAAAAGAATGAGTCCCCCCTGACAAACGAAAAACTTTTAACTCTCTTAAATTCATGATCAGAACATTTTTAAGCTGCCCCACGACTTCAATGGTCTCAAATCGGGCGTCCCACCTACTTTTCCTCTCAATCGAGCCCAAACAGGGCCCCCACTGGGCACCGACCTCCATTATTCAGAGAGAAAAAATAAAAACCCCAAAGCAGGCTGCCCTTTTTGACGCCTGTGAGAGTGGGCGGGGACAGAAAACCAAAATGGGGGCACCCCCTTCCCTTTCCTTTAGGTTTAAAATCAATGTACACCCGTATACTATGTTTCTGCCCACAAAAACTTTCTGAAAAAAAA
>JAODAL010067044.1:0-17480 GCA_025379985.1 Phyllomedusa bahiana
AGAAAATCCCAAGTTGGTGCGCTTTGGCGTCTCCGAGAAGGAAGCCTCTTCTAAAGATGATGCACAAAAAACCCACAACCAGTTTGCAGAAGACAAGCAGACTTAGCACATGGATTACTGGAACAATGTCCTGTGGTCTGATGAGACCAAGATAAACTTATTTGGTTTAGATGGTGTCAAATGTGTGTGGTATCAGCCAGGTGAGCAGTACAGAGACAAGTTTATCTTGTCTTCACTCAAGCATGGTGGTGGGAGTGTCATGGTTTGGGGCTTCATAAGTGCTGCTAGCTGTGGGGAACTACAGTTCATTGAGGGAACCATGAATATCAACATGTACTGTGACATACCGAAGCAGAGCATGATCCCTCTCTTCAGAAACTGGGCCGCAGGGAAATATTCCAACATGATAGCGATCCTAAACACACCTCCAAGACAACCACTGCATTGCTAAAGAGAATGAGGGTAAAGGTGCTGGACTGGCCAAGCTTCTTTCCAGACCTAAATCCTCTTGAGCATCTTTGGGGCATCCTCAAACAGAAGATTGAGGAACGCAAGGTCTCCTACATCCACCGACTCTGTGATGTCGTCATGGAGGAGTGGAAGAGGATTCCAGTGGCTGCAACCTGTGAAGCTCTAGGGGACTCCATGCTCAACAGCGTTAAAGCAGTGCTGGAAAATAATGGTAGCTACACAAAATATTAACACTTTAGGCACAATTTGTCCATTTTCACTTAGGGGTGTACTTAAGGATGCCAGCGGTTTAGATATTGATGGCTGTTTATTAAGTTATTTTGAGGGTACACAGGAAATGGAGTTTAGTACTGACATGTAATTTGTTTTTTGTATTTAGTTTTCTACAGGTTTCTCCTTTAAACTATGTTGAACTCATCGGACAGGAACTGGATCAATTTCTTTAATAAAATGGTCAATAAGAAATGTTGTCAGGGAGTATTTATTTAAATAAAGTCTTTTTGTGTTGGTGTTGTTTTTTTTAATCTTTGTATTCCTGTATTAGCAATGGAGGCGTCTGACAGACACCTTTCCTTTACTATCAAGGGGGTTTGGTGTCAGCTAGTTTTGGTTTTTTGTCACCGGAAGGCTGAATCGGAGGAGGTTTACATTGGGGAATCTGGATACCTGCTGAGGGGATGTCATCTAACTTCGTTGGGTGCTGGAAAGCCTAGGGCTGTGCACTACTTTGTAGCCAGACTATATATAATTTAGCTGTGAGCTCCCCTAATTGTGAAAGTCTCCCAGTCTCCAGGTAACACTTTCCAGGTACATGATAGTAGCTTAATGAGTAGTGTATTATCATGTCAGAGTCTGTGAAGAAGCCGCTCACACATTCATCTCTATGTCTCATTTTTGTGCTTTGTTTTATGGTTAACAACATGTCATACACTAGAGAGGCAGCAGTTATAGAAGTAAATACGTAGGGTCAAAACTTTGCTTGCAGAACCATGTTAATAATAATTAATATTGTAACCCTGCTACTCACTGAATACCAGGTCACATGACTGATGCCATGATTAGATCATACATTTGACCCACTAATTTAACACAAAGAGCTGGTCTGTGGGCTATACCGTTCTACTGTGTAGCCAGGGCCTACTGCACTGATATAGGAAAGATATGTGAGCAACATTTAAAATGAATGTCTAAATGAATGATTTTATTTTCTAGAAATAAATAAGAACAAAAAAATATAAAGCAGAATATCTCTGGAAAGTACCATATATACTCGAGTATAAGCCGAGTTTTTTCAGCACAAAAAATGTGCTGAAAAAGCCGTCCTTGGCTTATAATCGAGTCATTCTTGGCGCTCGGGCACTGCAATGGCCCGGGCACCAGCAGGACACTTCAGCTATATGCGACTCCTCTGGGAGCACATACAGCTGAAGATACCACTGCGGAGCAAAGAGCGAGCGGTTTGCGGCACAGGCAGCGTGCTATGTCAACACATTCCTGCGTAAGTACTTGTATTTTTTTTCTAAACCCTGCCTATAACTGCCTATGGGGGATATTTACCTGCCTACAACCTGCCTATTAGGACATATACATGCCTATAATCTGCCTATGGTGGACACATACCTGCCTATGTATGCCTTTAACCTACCTAAGGGGGACAAATATTTTCCTATACATGCCTATACCTGTCTATAACCTTCCTATGGGGACATATACCTACCTATGGGGGACATATACCTACCTATACCGCCTATGGGGGACATTAAACTGCCTATACCTGCCTATGGGGGACATTAATCTGCCTATGGGGGACATACACTTGCCTCTACCTGCCTATGGGGGATATTAAACTGCCTATACCTGCCTATGGGGGACATTAAACTGCCTATACTTGCCTATGTAATTTTATTGATATCCATTTTTATTTTTGAAATTTACCAGGAGCCGCTGCCTTTTCCACCCTAGGCTTATACTCGAGTGAATAAGTTTTCCCAGTTTTTTTGTGGCAAAAGTAGGTGCCTGGGCTTATATTCAGGTCGGCTTATACTCGAGTATAAACAGTAATTTATTCCTGATTTATATTCCTTGTGTTACAAAAAGGAAAGTTTAGATTACAAAATCCTGTCCCGACTATTTTGGAATCCTGTTTTCTGTCAACAAAAAGTTAAAAGATTTCTCCTATGCATGCTCCATACCCAGGAACTCACTATCCTATCACATCAGACTCTCCATCTTTGAAACCTTCAAACGCAATCTGAAAAGAGAGAGGGAGCTGCTGGCACTGTGCACCTGGGCTAGGCATTTGAATTTTCCAACTAGGTGGGGAGAGGATGGTTGGAGGGCAGCTTTTGCCTTGTTAGCCTAGAGCACAAAAACACCTTATCCCACCACTGATGAAATCTTTCAAGGTATTCTGTCACACAACAATTAATGTAAACCAAAACCAATCTTGTCATTCTCATACAAAGAACAAGTAGCTGATAGCAATTTTTTCTCACTTACCAGCATGTTGGGATCTCCGTTTCCATCCCTTATTTGGCTGTTAACTATTGTTTTTGACAGGATAAGCAGGATGGTAGAAGATACATAGTATGGTAGTATTAAGCTGTACCTGAAAGGGATCCAAATTTCATGTTTGCTATAAGACATACGAGGGCTACCATCCTCTACATGAAACACCATTAGAAATTATAAATAAATTAAAAATAATAATTGGTCTTTCAGCTGCAGTCTAACACCACCATGCTCAGCACCGCTTAGGACATTAACTTAAAGCAGCTATAGGCTATGTCTACACAGCTAAAATACAGTGGGAAATACAACGGTATTTTAAGCTTGTTGCACAGCGGTTTTTGGACAAAAAAAAGGGTCAGATTTCGGATTCCCACTGGTCCCATACATTGAGGCTACAGGAATCCAGCGGAAGATAGAACATGTTCTATCTTCCGCCAGATGGCTGGCGGTTGCAGTAGAAAACCCATGCTGTATAGACTACAGCACAGATTTTCTATTGAGGTCTACAGATCACTCCGTACAGTCTGATTTTAGGCAGATTCTAAATACTGAATCTTCCGAAAATCTGACGAGAATCCAGTACTGTGTAGACATAACCTCATATTCATGCTTCCTGTTCCTTCCTGGTTAGACTGTGGGTTGTTCTCTAGTAGTGATGAGCATATCAGCACCATATTCCCATCTATTCTAATTGCATTGACATTGAGTGCAGGAGATGTAATCTGTAGTGCACAGGGCTACAGAGCTCAAAGTAAACAATCAAAAGTTCAATATCTCACAAAAGTGAGTACACCCCTCACATTTTTTTAAATATTGTATTATGTTTTCATGGGACTACACTGAGGATATGACGCTTTGATACAATGTAAAGCAGTCAGTGTGCAGCTTATATAACAGTTTAAATTTGATGTGCACACAGCCATCAATGTCTAAACCGCTTGCAATAAAAGTGAGTAAACCCCTAGGTGACCACCATTATTTTCCACTACCTTAATTCTCTTGGGCATGAAGTTCACTAGAGCTTCACAGGAAGCAGCCACTGGAATCTTCTTCCAATACTCCATGACAACATCATGAAGCTGGTGGATGTTAGAGACCTTGGGTGACATGTATGATTTTTGGCACACAGGCGCCATTTTGTTTTGCGTGCATTTGTAGCATAGAATGTGCCTGAATCTATGAACCGTTCTACTGCGGGTCATAGATTTAGCGCTTTCTAGCTACAAATCGACACTTCTGGCTCAGGAAAACCACGTTTAAAGTGGTTTGGCTGTTCCAATAGTAATGTGAATGGATTTGCCGCACTGAAGCTATAAATGTGTAACTTTGTACGGTTGTAGTGCGACACGACTCCAGCACGCCCCCGATCTCAAATGCATTACAAAGTGCCAGGGGCACAATAGAGCTTAGGTCTGGAGACACCTTTACCCTCATTTTCCTTAGCAAAGCAGTGGTGATCTTGGAGGTATGTTTGGGATTGTTTTCATGTTGGAGTATTGCCCTGTCGCCCAATTTCTTAAAGTAGTGAATCCTGCTCTGTTTCAGTATGTCACAGTGTATGCAGCCCCATGCACTCCCACCACCATGCTTAACACGCCTTTATCTAATGTTCATTACATGTAGAAAACTAATATTTGTAGTGCTTTTAAGTGTACGTTCTATTTTCTTGTTTGTGGTATATTTGTAGACCACATCTCTGTGCAGATTTTCACTAGCCATTAAATGGCGATGAGACAAACCCAGAGTGGCTGATTCTCTCCAAGAGACCCATAGCAACCATCGAGGTTAACTGTGTAATGCATACGTCTTTGCTCAGAAAGCCAATTATGTCTCCATTTTTCTGTGGTACCTGTATAGCTACTTTCAGTGCCAGAAGTTGGACAGACTGTATATGCCAAATGAGCACTTATGTGTTGCTCAGTTTATCATTACTTTCCAGCCCCACATTAATGAGCTAATGAGATTATAATTTTTTACCATTTAATGTTCGCACCCTTTGCAATCAACGTCTTCTACAGGTTAATACTTAATTCATTTATTCTATTCATTGTGACATTATTACTGGTGACACACACAGTGATAATGCTGTTATACTCGCACTGACTATTATTAGATATAGAATAACACTTCTGTTAGACTTCTCAGGAACTGTGAATTCTGTGTACCTATATGCAGATTTATTTCTTTAATGAATCTCATTGAGTAATTACGGCTCACCTAGGCTGGGTATTAAAAAGACATATTAAAATAATTTGCATAATATCATAAAGATACTTGTTTATTTGTACAGTTTGCAAGAAATTTAATTCTGAATAATTATCTTGTATAAGATATTTTATTGGAGGCGATGTATGTCCATCTGTGATCACCAACTGTTTCTCTGTCTAATATCTGAATATAGAAAGCAATGGTATAAGGGCTTGAAATATGTTTTCATGGCAATTTTCAAATTTCCAAAATCTCTGAGGGGTAAGCGCCATAGGTGTATGGACAGAGGGTCATAGGAATAAAGTTACACATAACAACCTGAGCAGCAATTCATATTGAACTTCTTTTGAATTTTGATGAGTAGGCTTAACTCCTTAACGACCACACGCCATCTTTTGACGGCGGGCATTTCAGATCTTTCGTCTGCAGCGACATCTTTTGACGTTGCTTCAGACATCGAAGCTTGCGTCTCCCAGCGCCGCAGCAGAGCTGCGAACGGAGCTGTACACAGCCCTGATCCCAGCGCAGCTCCTATAAGTGTCGAGGAGCGGAGGAACCCCCGCTCCCCAGTGCTTTAACCCTTTGATTGCCGCAGTTCGTCACCGCAGTGCAATCAAAGGGTTTCCCTGCTCTTTTGGGTGATCAGAACGCCCGGTGACCCGACAGAGTCCGGGGAACGGCTGCACAATCAGCCCTGTGAACCTAGAGTAGCCTCAGGGCTGTCTGTGTAACAAGCCAGTGATCAGGGCAGACTGTGTGCTCTCCTGATCACTGCCTGTGTCATACTGACACAGATTATAATTCATTAGCATATATGAATATGCTAATACATTATCAAATGTTAAAAAAAAAGAAAAAAGTAAAACAGTTCTCCCTTCATGAGATTTAAAAAAAAGTAAAAAACATAAAAAGTGTAAAAAAAAATTTAAATACATAAAAAAAATAATAAAATAAAAATAAATATTTAATAAAAAATTATTGTGCATTGCCCACACAAAAAAACCCTACACATATTAAGTATCCACATGATCTTAATAACCTGTAGAATCAATTTAACAAGTTATTAAGTGTGAAATGTGAATGGTGTAAAAATTGTAAAAAATAAAACCAAATTTTTTTTTTTTAATTGTGCAATTATTTATAAGTGAATTTAAACTATTCCCCCATAAAGTAAAACTTGTCTTGAATAAAACAAGGCCTCATAGAACTGCGTCATTGAAAAAATAAAAAAGTTACAACTGTTGAAACGCAAGGAGGAAAAAACTAAAAAAATGTGCTGGTCGTTAACTACTTGTCATGCGTGCGGCTTAAGGAGTTAAATCAAAGCCAATATGCATCTGTTTTTCCTTACTCACGAAACTCCCTCTGTAGGGTAAATCTTGTCGCTGGTACCTGGGACTTTTTAAATGGACGTTGTTGTCGACAAGACTGTGTATATAATGTTGGTATGGGGGGAATAGCTGTCTTTCTAGGACTTCAGGGAGCTACACTCCACACTGGTCAAATAGTCAAAAAAAAAATGGGAATCTAGCAAAAAAAAGAGTTTTTTTTAATTACATATTTATTTTTTGCCAAGGCAAATTAAACTCTATCATTCCAAAAATTTAAAGCAAAAATGTAACTTTTATTATGTATAACATTAATTCGATACACACTTTTAAAAGACATGATTTCAAACCATCAATTTGCCCCTTTTAATTGTGAAGGAATAACTCCTTTTCTATTATCAAGTTGGTGGAACACCCCCTATTACGGGAAACCCTATTATAATATATGGGGGCGTTCGTTTAGTTTTGAGCATTTTTAACGCAAATTTAAAATCGGCAAGGTTTTTATGGGATCAAAATTTCCAATCATGCGAAAATTTAAGGTTAAAACGTGCATATTTTAAGATCGCCCCTTTTTCGGCGCTTCCCTGTAATTTTGGCGGTCAGAAAAACAGTTACAAATAGAGCAGGGTGAGATGGTGTGCGCGTCAGCTGGGATGTGTATGGTTCGATTGGCTGGAAAAATCACTGACCCGTTTTACATGAAAACGCGTTTTTCCGTTCAGCCTCTGTTCTCAGCGTCTCATAGGGGTGGGCCGCGCTCTGCCCGTGGCCAAAAAAAGCCCGCGAAATTAGTCATTTCTGCAAGGAAACCTCTCTATGTGTGATCCTTCCAATTTAGTTAGATTAGGTTTGAACATTTTTTTGTAGTTAGCTAGAGAAATTTTTAAAACAGCATCTATGCTGTAAATTCACGGGGGTGGGGGACGGGGGGGGGGGGGGGCCCCCGGGTGAACACAGACCCAAACCTATCTATAAAGAACACTGGAAAAGTTCACCAAGTTATTAGAATTGTAGTGGGAAAATCTTTTATTATTTAAAAGTTTGAAATTTAAATATTTTCCCGGATATTGGGCAGCCTGAATTATATTGGATAAAAAATATTTTTAGTACTGAGGTCTCTTTTTTAGCGCAAAACCCACTTTTATTTCAGTATACATTTAATAGGTGTTCAATATTTCCCATTTTCACTGTGATGTTGTATATCCACCCTTCACTTAAAATTTAAAAAACCGCAATCTTGTAGTTTGCACGGTTGTTTTTTGCCAAAAATACCCGGATCGTGAAAAACCTCACAGTTAGGGTTTTTTGTTTTTTCGCCCCAGCACGTTCATTGGCGCTCTAAGTAAATCTTAAAACAGCAATTCTACATTTTACCCCAGGGGAAATTTAAAAGTGCAAAAAAAAAACGTTTTTATACAAAAAATAAATTACGTTTTTTTTGCTTTTGCCACCCCCATGTTTTTGACGCAGCATTTACGTAAATCTTTAAAACAGCAATTCTATATTACCCCAGGTGAATTAAAAAGGTTTTTCAAAAAATTTTTCGTTTATTATATCAAAACATAACAGTTTTGTGTTTTTTGATTTTGCACACCGCATGTTCTTGACGCGGATCTACGTAAAACTTTAAAACAGCAATTCTATATTTACCCCTGTGAATTGAAAGGGCAGAAAATACCGTTTATTATTCAAAATAACAGTTACTTTTTTTTTACTTTTGCACCCCCAGCCTGTTCATTGATGCAGCATTACGTAAATCTTAAAACAGCAATTCTATATTTCACCCAGGTGAATTGAAAGGGCAAAAAAATACCGTTTATTTTTATTTTAAAACATAACAGTTACGTGTTTTTTGACTTTTGCGCACCCAGCACTGTTCATTGACGCAGCATCTACGTAAATCTTAAAACAGCAATTCTATATTCAACACAGGTGAATTGAAAGGTGCAAAAAATACCGTTTATTATATCAAAACATAACAGTTACGTGTTTTTTGACTTTTGCGCACCCAGCACTGTTCATTGACGCAGCATCTACGTAAATCTTAAAACAGCAATTCTATATTCACCACAGGTGAATTGAAAGGTGCAAAAAATACCGTTTATTATACCAAAACATAACAGATACGTGTTTTTTTGACTTTTGCCCAGTCCAGATTTGTTGATAGACACCTTGCAGTTAAATTTGAATCCAGCAATTTTGTTTTGATTAGAGGGATTTGAGAATAGCTGTGATTTGCCGTCTTTTAATAAGAGACTTTCCAAAACTATTCCATACCTTCTCAAATTTTTATATTTCTGAACATGGAGCGAAATGCAGGTGGTAAGCGAGCAAAGAGGGGGGTAGCACATGGAGGTAGAGGTACGAGAGAAGGTGCTCCTTCCAGTTCTGGCGACAACACGCATGCCAGCGGATCATCAGTTGCAGGACCGTCAGGCCTGTCATCGCTGGGTCAGGGCCCTGTGAATCTAAGTAACGAACATCGTCGCCAATCTGTCCTTCAGTGGTTAATGCAACCTGCATCTAGCAGTCTTCCTCCTCGTCCTCGCCAGTCACGGCCACAAATGTCGTCATCAGCATCATCAGCATCCGTCCAACATGAAGCACCCCAAATGTCAACTCGTGTACCCACCACTGTAGATAATCCATTGTCTGAAAGACCTCTTTGATGACAAAAAGCGGTTGGGGTCAGAAGGCATGTTAAAAGATCAAGAGGATGATTTAGTCTGCTCTGACGACCAGTTACTGATGCCATCAGAGGAGGTGAAGGAAGCCGGTCAATCGGCAAAAATCCCGGGCGGTCGGCAACGCCTTGCAGTGCCCCTTGCTTGTAGCCCGCAGCTTCTGGATGCAGAAAGTCAGGCCGACCAAGTCACCTGTGTTGATGATGATGATGATGACGACATTGCGGATCCATCCTGGTCTTTTCCACAGAATTTGCTTGCGAGCGCTTCATCAGTGGACGAGGAGGAAGTCGATGGAAATTTAAGTCAATAGGGGTCCCGCCAAAAAAAGGGAGAGTGCTTTTTCGCAAAAATTTCCGCTGATAGGGTTTTCCGCCAGCCAGGGGTCAGGGGAAAACCCCCGGGCCCCTCGCTTATCCCCGTCAAAAAGGTCCGGGAAACCCCCAAAACCCCGGGCCCTTTTTTTGGAGAAAGGGCCCCTAAATTCACCCACCATGTCAAAAGCCGCCTTTCCCGGGTAAACCAAAAAGTAGAGGCAAAAAACCTTAATGGTTAACCACCACCAACATGTCTAGTCACATGCAGCGAATGCATTTTGAAAAGGAGGGAACACTTGGCCAAAAAAGGCCAAGACCCCACGCCCCCCGGGCCCCCAAAAACCGTCCAAAACCCGGTCTCCGCCCCCCTTTCCCCCTCCGCCCCCCAAGCGTTCCTCAGCTTCCCCTTTTCTCTCAGGGCTTTATCAGGGATCAGCCCCCCCCGCTTCACCTCCCCGTCGCCCAATACCACCGCACCATCAGAGACCCCTCCTCCCCCTTTTCCTTCCCCCAGTTTTTACGACCTGCACGCCCTACAGCAACCCGTCTAAAAGCCACCCTTTTGTCCCAGGGGTTTTGGGGGCAGAAGAAACCTTTAACCCAACCAAACCCCAAAGCCCAAAAACCGAAAGTCGGCCCTTGCCAGGGGTTTTTGGGCCCTTTGGGAAAAAATTTCCTTTCCGTCTGGGGGACAAAGATGGGTTTTCCGCCCCGTCAGGCCCTTGCCCGCCCCCAATTAACCCGTGCCGAGCAAGGGAAAATTTTTTTGCCAAAAAAAAAGCCGTCCCTTGGGCCCGGCCAGCCACGTGGGGCATCAAAATTTCAAGCGGTTGGCTGCATCTTTTCCGGGAAAAAAACCCCTCTCACCAAGGCCACATTTGGGGAAATAAGCAGGGGCCAAAAGGGCTAAATCTTTGGACAAACCACTGGGGGGAGCTGGGTGGGGTTTTCTCTGGGGGGGGACGGGGCTCTCCCGGCTCGGTGCACGCTCTTCAAAACCGCAGGGGGTGGGTGCAGGGCTCCCTTTCCCCCCAAGGGGCCTCTGGTGGAAACCCGTGCCCAAGGGAAACCCCAGGCCCTGTTGAAAATTAATCTGCCTTTGGGGCCGTCCCACAAAAAGGGGCAGGAGCCTTTTGGACGGCTCTAACAACGAGAACCCAGGGGTGGCTGGGTATCAAGGGGGAAATTGTGCCAGGGAAAAAGGGTGCGATAACGGGCGAAATCTGCTGGCCCCCCTTTTTGATCGGTAGGCCCGGAGCCCTCCCTTGCCTGGACACCCTTCATGAACCTTGTCGTTTTCCCGGGAAAATTTTAAAAAAGCACCCCGGGGCCTTTTGGGCTGCCTCGAAGAAGGCTCGAGGTCTGAGTTCGCCCCCTTCCGCCGTTCGAATACCCTGCTTCGTCCCCCCTGGTTGCGTTTGCAGCCCCAGGCCCCGTCCTCCCTCAACCTCTCATTGTTTTACCCTTTGGGAACACGCTGGGAATTTCCCCCCCCACAAGCCCAGCGTTTGTGGCTCAGCGGCCCTTTTCCATTACCAGTACGAAGTGGGGCAAATGGCCTGAAAAGCAGCGGTACACCTCGGGGGGTTGAACCACCCAAGTGGAGGAGGTTAAAAAAGGGTCTGCAAACCCTCCTTTTCCCGTTTTCAAGAACCACCAAATGGTCCCGTTTCGGACAAAGCCCCCCTTTTCAGCATTTAGCATTTTTGGGGATCTTAGTTTTGGAACGATCGTTGGGAAAACCCCCCCTCTAAAACAAAGGCCCGCCAAAAGGAAAGGAGGAGGAGACGGACAAAAGATGCGGAAAAAAGGGGAATACAAATACGTGGGAAATCCCTAAAGAAGCACTTTTGTTCTATTTATTCAATTTAAAAAACTTTGGACTTCCGGGTTTACAAATTTTTTTATCAAAAAAATGTTTAAGTGCCCCCCGACTTTCAAGTTTATCTCAAAATCGGGGAGTCCCCCATCCTATCTTTACCTCTCCCAAACGAGCCAATCAAGGGCCCCTTTGCCCGGGTCAACCGACCCCCAAATTTTTTAAAAGAAAAAATTAAAAAAAAACCCCAAACCCAAGCTGGCCCCTTTTTATGAAGGGGTTTTTGAGAAATGGGGGGGGGGACAGAAACCCCAAAAAGGAAGGGACCCCTTCCTTCCCAATAGGTTTTTTTTTTTAAAAATTTAATGTACAAACCCAAATTAACGAAAAATTTTCACAAAAAAACATTTCTGAAAAAAAGTAAGCAAACCTTTGGGGGCCACGGCAGGGCTTTCGGCCACATGTAATTATACATGTACGCAACAGGGCCGGCCCCCAGCGGCACAAATTTTTGAAAAAGGGGCAATTCACTACGGGGAAATCCCTAAAGAAGCCTTATGCTATCTATCAACATGAAAAAACTTTTTAGACTCCCCGGTCCCCATATTTTGATCAAAAGATGTTTTTAAACTTTCCCACGACGTTCAAAGTGATCTCAAAATCGGGGAGTCCTATCCTATCTTTACCTCTCAATCGAGCCAATCGGGCCCTCTCGCTGGGTAAAACCGACCTCCATTATTCAGAGAGAAAAAATAAAAAACACCCAACCTGCAAGCTGCCCTTCTTATGACGCCTGTGAGAGTGGGCGGGACGGGAAACCCAAAATGGAAGCACCCCTTCCTTCCATATAGGTTAAAATCAATGTACACCAAGTATAACGTATGTTTCTGCACACAAAAACATTTCTGAAAAAACGTATGCGGACACGGAGCCTTTCTCTCCATCAAATCCACAAGGCCCGACAGTTTCACAATTTCATCAGTCTTCATTAGGCAGTGGTTCGGGGTCCGGGAGCTAGTGCAAGGTGGCGTATCCAGCTCTCAGGGTGCATCATCTCGGAAAAGTCAGGGCTGTGTTGAAGCTGAGCCAGAGGCAGCGGGGGAGGAGGAGGAGGGAGGTATTCCTAGACACCGATGTTACCGACGTCCCTGCTTGGAAAAAGGGTTGGCGCGAATTTGAGGCGGAGGAGGAAGATGAGGATGATCAGTTTGCTAGTGCCCCTCGACCCAGAGGCTTGGGAAATCAAGGCTCCTTCTCTCACATGAGTGCTTGGATGCTCCATTTCCTCCCATGATCCTCGCATAAGCCATCAAAATGAACAACAGTTACTGGGGCCACCTCCTGGATCCCGGTACAAAACAAAAATCAGCACTTTCCTTCCACCCACCCAAATAGAGAGTAAATGCGGGAAAATGGGGGAACCTTGCTGATTGATCAACTGGAGACATCTGTTGCGTCTGCTTAAACGTTCCCAAATACACGGTGGAAAAAACATCAGCGACGTGACAGCAGTAGAGTGCCAATTTAGGGTGCGGCAGCAGCAGGCAAGGTGGCAGAAAGCCTAATGGGTGACCTCTGGCAATCTTTGTTTACCACCTCACCAACGCATGCAATGCGGGGCACACATCCAACACACAGAGATCAGTTTAAAAGATCAGGTGCACGACTATCTGCGTCTCAACCCCGATGTTTTTGCATGTGTTCCGGACCCAATAGACTTCTGGGTACCCAAAAAATGGAGAAGGGCCCGAGCTGGCTGTCACGCCATAGAGGTGTTGTCCTGCCCAGCACCAGCGTCATATCTGAGCGGCCCTTCCGCACAGCTGGAGGATTTCATTACAGACAAACGCACCCGGACTTTCCACAGATAATGTGGATCGTTTTGACTTTCATCAAGATGAATCAGGCATGGATCACTGATGTTTGTGGCCCCAATTGCCGAGGTCACCGATTAGTTGCCAGTCTACTTCACATTCCTTTTTAAACAGAAATTTGTCCTCTTGAAAACTTTTTTTTTTAAATGATCTTTCTTAACAAAATTTTTATTCTCTTTTCCCAACAGTTCATTTTGCTGGTTTTGCTTTGAGGAGACTGTAAAAGACAGAAAGGGGTTTTCATGCAACACCGTATTCCATTTACTCACTTTTATCTTAAGAAGTTTCGCTTTTGTCAATTGTTTTGAGGTCATGTTGCTGTGAGATACAGCAATAATCAGGGGTCCTTTGGAACAGAAATGTGACTTCTAAGGGGCATTTCTCCCTCAACAATTTTTAATAGTGGCTGAAAAGTCATTTTTATTAATTTTTTGGGTCATGCTGCTTTGAAATGCAGCAATACTACAGGTCCTATTATAAAAAAATGTTGTTTCTAACAGACATTTGTTCTTCACAATTGCCCAAAAGTGGCTCACGGGTCATGCTTTAAATTTTTTTGGGGGGCATTTTGCTGTGACATGCAGCTATACTACAGGTTCTTTTCTAAAAAATGTTGTTTTCTAACAGAACATTTGTTCTTCACAATTGACCAAAGTGGCTCAAGGTCAGCTTTGAATTTTTGGGGGATTTTGCTGTGACATTGCAGCTATATTACGGGCCCTATTCTAAAAAATGTTGTTTCTAACAGACTTTTGTTCTTCACAATTGACCAAAGTGGCTCAAAGGTCATGCTTTGAATTTTTGGAGGCATTTTGCTGTGACATGCAGCTATACTACAGGTCCTATTCTAAAAAATATGTTGTTTCTAACAGACATTTTTTCTTCACAATTGTCACTAGTGGCTCAAGGGTGACGGTGCTGTCAGAAACAGGAATAGGTAGGACACTGTTAAGGGACAAAATATTGCAAAATGACTTTTTTTTGCAGATTTTTAAAACATAGCTATCAATCCCTGTAATTGAGACAACCCATTTAATACAATAAAAAAAAAGAGAAACAAAGACATGGTGGGATTCCATCCTATTTTAAAAATGTGTTTTCTAGAATTAAACTACTAAAAAACTGCATGTAAAAAAATAGCTTTTAAAAAAATTCCTCTGAATTGTACAAGGGAGGTACAGGAAAACTTGCCCAGATGTAGGTTATTCTGAGGACATGGAGTATGGAGCACGGACAGAGAACAAAGTACAGAGACCATTTCCTCCAGCACGTTGGTAAAAAGAGAAAAAGAATGCCAAGATAAAGGGCACCTGGGTGTAACAGGAGCGTTAACCACCAGTATTTCCAAGTGAAGCTCAATTGGTCCACACTCATACGGAGGGGCAAGCGCTACCCAGGAATTTACTGTGTACAGAGGAAGGCTGTAGAACTCACACTTCCGCTTCCGCACACTGCTTCAGCACGACAGTTTTCGTTGCTGCGTCATCAGGGCATTTAAAACCCGCGTGTTAATAGATGACGGACGCCAGCCGGGCTTTCACGCACCCACTGTAACTCCGGCCTGGGTCATGCGTGGGACTTTGTTTTGCTTTGTTGAAGTTTTGGCCCTTTTTGTGGTCCAGTTTCTCATCGGCCAGGACAGGTATAGTCAATGTCCAGTTCAACTAAAATGGTGGTTGAAAGACTTTTTCCGGCACTTTTTAAATGTGGGGGTCATGCAGGTTTGGGGCTCATTCTCTGCCCAGGACAGGTATAGTCAATGTCCAGTTAAACTAAAATGGTGGTTGAAAGACTCCTTTTTCCGGCACTTTTAAATTGGGGGTTCATGCAGGTTTTGGGGCTCATGTTTTGGCCCAGGACAGTATAGTCAAGTCCAGTTAAACAAAAAAGGTGGTTGAAGAAAAACACCCTTTTTTTGGCACTTTTTAAATGTGGGGGTCATGCAGGTTTGGGGCTCATGCTGTGGCCCAGGAAAAGGGATAGTCAATGTCCAGTTAAACTAAAATGGTGGTTGAAAGACTCCTTTTTCCGGCACTTTTTAAATTGGGGGTCAGCAGGTTTGGGGCTCATGCTGTGGCCAGGACAGGTATAGTCAATGTCCAGTGAAACTAAAATGGTGGTTGAAAGACTCCTTTTTCCGGCACTTTTTAAATGTGGGGGTCATGCAGGTTTGGGGCTCATGCTGTGGCCCAGGACAGGTATAGTCAATGTCCAGTTCAACTAAAATGGTGGTTGAAAGACTCCTTTTTCCGGGACTTTTTAAATGTGGGGGTCATGCAGGTTTGGGGCTCATGCTGTGGCCCAGGACAGGTATAGTCAATGTCCAGTGAAACTAAAATTGGGGGTTGAAAGATCTTTTTCGGGCACTTTTTAAATGGGGGGGGTCTGGAGGTTTGGGGCTCATGCTGTGGCTCAGGACAGGTATAGTCAAAGTCCAGTTCAACTAAAATGGTGGTTGAAAGACTCCTTTTTCCGGCACTTTTTAAATGTGGGGGTCATGCAGGTTTGGGGCTCATGCTGCGTTCCAGGACAGGGATATTCAATGTCCAGTTCAAGTAACATGATGGTTCAAATCATACTGCCTTCTGGCACTTTTTAATTTGTGGGTGATGCAGGTTTAAGGGTCAGGCTGTGGTACAAGACAGGGATTTGTAAATGGTCTGTGACTTTTTTTCTGTGACTTTTATAACCTGAGTGTGTTGCCTAAGATGTAGCACGTATCCATTTGACTTTTGTGGATGTTAATTTCAGCTTCTCCAGCCTTGTTTGGGTGTAATAATGAAGGTGTTGTTGCTCTCCCATAGGCTTTAATGGTCATCGCGCATAATCGATGCTCACTATCGAAAAACCTTATCGATAGCGGCCGACTATCGACTATCGATCGATCTCGATAGCCAACGCAATCGCTCAACACTAGTTGACTATCGTCATCGGGTCGATAGTCGATATCGGCAATTATCAAGACGATTTCCGATTTGTCGATAATAGATTTTCGCCGTATGACCATTAAAGTCTATGGGAAAAGCAACAACACCTTCATTCTTACACCCAAACAGGGCTGGAGAAGCTTGAATTAAAATCCACAACAATTTAACTGGATACGTGCTACATCTTAGGCAACACAATTAGGTTATAAAAATCAAGAAAAAAAAGTCACAAAAACCTTCACTATCCCTGTCTTGTACCCCAGCATGACCCTTAAACCTGCATGACCCACAAATTAAAAAGTGCCAGAAGGCAGTATGATTGAACCTCATTAAATTGAAATGGACATTGAATTTTCCCCGTCCTGGAACGGGAGCATGAGCCCCAAACCTGCATGACCCCAGATTTAAAAAGGCCGGAAAAAGGAGTCTTTCAACCACCCTTTTGGGTTCAGTGGACATTGACTATACCCGTCCTGGACCGCAGTATGGGCCATTAAACCTGTATGACCCCCAGATTTAAAAAGTGCTGAAAAAGGGGGTCTTGAACCACCCTTTTAGTTTCACTGGGACATTGACAAAATCTGTCCCTGGGGCCCCAGAATGAGCCCCAACCTGCATGACCCCCAGATTTAAAAAGTGCCGGAAAAGGAGTCTTTCAACCACCTTTTAGTTTTTACTGGACATTGACTATACCCGTCCTGGGCCACAGCATGGCCCCAAACCTGCCCTGGCCCCCACATTTAAAAAGTGCCGGAAAAAGGAGTCTTTCAATCATCATTTTAGTTTCCCCTGGACATGTATACCTGTCCTGGGCCACAGCATGAGCCCCAAACCTGCATGACCCCCCAGATTTAAAATGTGCCGGAAAAAGGAGTCTTTCAACCACCATTTTAGTTTCAATGGACATTGGCTATACCTGTCCTGTACCACAGCATGACCCCTAAACCTGTTTGATCCACAGGGTCACAAAGTGGGACTATTTCTATTTTTTACAGTGACTGTCATTTAGTATATTTTTGGTAACTGACATTTGTTTACAGAATTTATTTAAAGGGAAGTTTATTTTTAGTTTTACATTATTATAATTTTTATTTTTTTTCAAGTGTGATAACATAAAACACACACCCCTCACTGCAGATTTTAAAGGTAATTTTTACACGTGTAGATGTGGGTTTAATTCGTCCGCACACCCCATAAGTAATACAAATGTCCTAATCATCCCCCAAAAAACTTCTTAGTTGAGAAATTTTTTGCCCTCCTGGCGTCTGGGGAGTGGAGTCAGCCAATCAATTCAATGGTTTCATTTTTACTCCAAATCCTTCTTCGAGATTAGGACAG
>JAODAL010067045.1:0-17480 GCA_025379985.1 Phyllomedusa bahiana
TTTCATTTTCTTTTGGGTGACTATAAAATTGCTGTTTTCAGATTTAAGTGCAAGGTTGGATATATAACAAAGGTTGGAATGGATAAAATTGAAAATGAACACCTATCTGAAATGTATACAGATAATAAAAGTGGAGTTTTGCACCTAACACAGAGACCTGCAGTTACTAGAAATGAATGTGTAGCCTAATATAAGTTCAGGCTGCCCAATAATCCAGGAAATATTTCAATAGCAAACTGTTAATAATAAAGATATTGCAGTGCAATGTCTACACTAAGTCTTGGTGAACTTTATCCAGTGTTTTTATAGAGCTTGTCTGTGTTCGCCCGCGCCCCCCCCCCCCCGCACCCCTCGTGAATTTAAAGCGGTAGATGCTCCTTTAAAATTCTCTACCTAACTACATAAAATCTTCCAATCTCTAATCTAACTAAATTGTAAGGAATCACAGCTAATATAGAGTTTTTCTCTGTGCAGAAATAAATAATTTCGCTGAGCTGTTTGGCCACAGGCAGAGCGCACGTCCTACTCCTATGAGACGCTGAGAGACACTGAGGCTGAAACAGGAAACGCTGTTCTATGTAAAACGAGGTCATGTGATTTTTCCAGCCAATCGCAACCATACACATCCCAGTCATGATGTCGCACACACATCTCACCCTGCTCTATTCTGTAATCTGATTTGCTGGCCGCCAAAATTACAGGAAGCGCCGAAAATGGCGCGATCTAATAGATGATGCACAGATTTTAGCCTTAATTATCGCATGATCTAAAAATTTCGATCACCATAAAAACCTTGCCGATATATTTTTCTTGGAGTTTTAAGTGCTAATGTATAACACTGAGCCTACACAGCAATAACTACACAGGATCGTCATACCCGTGTGAGCCACAGGTCTCCCTAAAATTTTGTTTGATGAGTGCTGTTCCTGGGTTACAACTACTATGGACAGCAGCACAAAAGTATAGCTTATGCAAGTTCTTTTTGTAACTCAGATGTACAAATAATGCAAAACTTCCCCTCCTCACCACTTCCTTAACCCCTAACTTTTTTATTTTTTCAATGACGCAGTTGTATGAGGTCTTGTTTTATTCATGATGAATTGTACTTTATGGGGGAATAGTTTAAGTTCACTTATAAATAATTGCAGATTTTTTTTATTTTTTTTTCATTTTTTTTTTTACATCATTCACATTTCACACTTAATAACTTGTTAGATTAATTCTACAGGTTATTACGGTCATGTGGATACCTAATATGTGTAGGGTTTTTTGTGTGTGTAATATATGCACAATTATTTTTTATTAAATATTAATTTTTATTTTATTATTTATTTATTTATTATTTTTTTTTACACTTTTTATGTTTTGTACTTTTTTTTTAAAAATCCCCTGAAGGGAGAACAGTGTTACTATTTTTTTTCCTTACACTTGGTAATGCATTAGCATTATAGTCTGTTGCAGTCTGACACAGGCAGAGATCAGGACAGCTCACACTTCTTACACAGACAGCCCTGGGGCTACTCTAGATCCCTAGGGCAGACTGTGCAGCCGTTCTGTCGGGTCACCGGGTGTTCCGATCACCCGACAGAGCAGGGAAACCCTTTGATTGTGCTGTGGTGACGATCCGCGGCAATCAAAGTGTTAAAGCATCGGGGAGCGGAAGGTTTCCCCCGTTCCCCAGTGCCCGCAAGAGCTGCGCTGGAATCAGGGCTGTGCAGTACAGCCCCGTTCTCAGCGCTGCTGCAGCGCCCGGAGCCGCAAACTCCGATGTCTGCAGCGACGCCAAAAGATGTCGCTGTAGACCAGACCTGGGCAAAGTACGGCCCACGGGCCGCATCCGGCCCGCCAGCTCATCGGATGCGGCCCGCGGCCTACCATGCTCAGGTCTGCTAATAGTAGCGCTGACGTCCCGCTGCGGCCGGGTATTGCTGAGAGGCCGCCGCAGGCCGTCAGTGCTACTATTGCTGGTGAATTAGGCAGCGACGCGGTGAACTCCGCTCACCGCGCCACTGCCTCTCCTCGGCGCACACACAGTAATAACTCTGTGCGGGCCCAGGAGCTGACGGAGGAGCGTCCCGGCGCCAGCGGCATGACGTCATCACGCCCACCAGCCCGCAAAGCTCCTCGAATAGAAGAGGAGCGTGCTTGGCCGGGAAGCAGGTAAGCCAAGGTGAGTATTTCTGTTTGTTATTTTGTTCATAAAACTATATGCCTGCCTGTGGAAAGCCCTATCTATATACCTGCCTGTGGGAAGCCCTATCTATATGCCTGCCTGTGGAAATCCCTATCTATATGCCTGCCTGTGGAAAGCCCTATCTATATACCTGCCTGTGGAAAGCCCTATCTATATGCCTGCCTGTGGAAAGCCCTATCTATATGCCTGCCTGTGGAAAGCCCTATCTATATGCCTGCCTGTGGGAAGCAGCTATATACCTGCCTGTGGGAAGCCCTATCTATATACCTGATTGTGGGAAGCCCTATCTATATACCTGATTGTGGGAAGCCATATCTATATACCTGATTGTGGGAAGCCATATCTATATACCTGATTGTGGGAAGCAGCTATATACCTGCCTGTGGGAAGCCCTATCTATATGCCTGCCTGTGGGAAGCAGCTATATACCTGCCTGTGGGAAGCCCTATCTATATGCCTGCCTGTGGAAGCCCTATCTATATTCCTGCCTGTGGTAAGCAGCTTTATACCTGCCTGTGGGAAGCCGTATCTATATACCTGATTGTGGGAAGCCCTATCTATATACCTGCCTGTGGGAAGCCCTATCTATATACCTGCCTGTGGAAAGCCTAGTCTATATACTTGCCTGTGGATAGCCCTGTCTATATACCTGCCTGTGGATAGCCCTGTCTATATACCTGCCTGTGGGAAGCCCTGTCTATATACCTGCCTGTGGAAAGCCCTGTCTATATACCTACCTGTGGGAAGCCCTACCTGCTTGTGGGAAGACCTAACTAGCTATATACCTGCCTGTGTGGAGCTTTAACTATATACCTGCCTGTATGGAGCCCGAACTAGCTATATACCTGCCTGTGTGGAGCTTTAACTATATTCCTGCCTGTATGGAGCCCTAAATAGCTATATACCTGCCTGTTTGGAGCCTTAAATATACCTGCCTGAGGGGAGCTATATCTATCTATATACCTGCTTGAGGAGAGCTATATCTATCTATATACCTGCCTGAGGGGAGCTCTCCCTATCTCTATTCCTTCCTGAGGGGAGCTGCACCTATCTATATACCTGCCTGTGGGTAGCTGTATCTAAATACCTGCCTGTGGGGAGCTGTATCTATCTATATACCTGCCTGTGGGGAGCTGTATCTATCTATATACCTGCCTGCGGGTACCTATATCTATATACCTGACTGACTGAGGGGAGCTGTATATACCTGCCAGACTGAGGGGACATACATCTACATACCTACCTTACTGAGGAGAGCTGTATATACCTGCCTTACTGTGTACCATGAGTAAGGCAGGTATATAGATACATCCCCCAGTAAGTTTCCACAAAAATAATCACCCAAAAAATGATTTTTTTTTCCCCCGTTCACCCTATGTTTTTATTATTCCGGCCCTCCAAAAGCATCGCACTTTTTCATGCGGCCCGATGGGAAAATTAATTGCCCACCCCTGCTGTAGACGAACAACCTGAAATGCCCACCGCCAAAATACGGTGGGTGGTCGTTAAGGAGTTAAAGGAAATGTGTCACATAGGTTATGCCACCCTTGTTAAGGGCAGCACAAGCTAGTGACAGACATGCTGTTTCCAGCGGTGTGTCCCTTATTCTGTAAGATACTGTAGTTTTAGAGCACTTAATTTTCAAATCTGGCAGCTTGCAGCTAGAGAAGAATCCTCTTAATTTATGAGCAGGCGTTAGTCCTGCCCATCTGCCGGTTATTCACAGTTAAAGGTTGAATCAGCAGTGAGTGGGAAGGGCGAGCCACAGGTTGGTGGGACTAATACCTGCTCATTAATTAAGTGGTCTCATCTCAGGCAGAACAGGCTGCAATCTGCTAGATTTGAGCATTAAAGGGGTTGTCTCACTACAAGGATTCATCTTACCTCAGTCCTGTTTTCTTGGTTTCACTTTGAATTCAGGGGTGTGTTTGATGGCTTCCACTAGGCTGCAGTAGAAGCCAGGTCTGTAGCTATAGCAACCAGCGCTGGCAGCCTATCAGGAGAGATCAAACAGGTCTGTAGCTATAGTGACCTGAGGAGCTGATGCAGCCCATACAAGAGGGGATATCTCAGAACAGGTAACACTCTGTTAATGGACACATATTGCAAAGTGACTTGTTTTTGCACAATCTTTAACATAAAAAGCAATCTTTGTAGTGAGAGAACCCCTTTAAATGTTCTAAAACTACTGCATTTTAAAGAATAATAGACACAACACTGGAAACAGCATGTAATGTCACAAGCTTGTGCTGCCCTCAGCAAGGGTGGCATAATCTATGTGACAGGTTCCCTTTCAGTCCCAGCCACCTACTCGTATTATGTGCCATGATAATGTTCACATGTGCCACTTATGATATGTATTTCATTGGTTTGTCACAGAAACCCCATATTTTGTCACATAAACCAATATTTTAGAATAGGTACTACAGATTGCAATCAGTTATTGTGATCATAATCCAGAGAACAAAACAAAACACATGGTTTAGATCATATCAGCATTGGAGATTAGGTTCAGAACCTTTGTTGCATGTTTCTTCTGGAATTACAGAAAAAATAGAGCAACAAGTTGTGCTGTCTAACAACAGACATCATGGACGAAACTTGATTGGCCTATTGTAATTAATAGGCCCTATTAGGTGCTGCTGGTGTCTGTTGTCAGTTTGTGTCCGTCAAGGCCATGTTCACACGGCTTATTTCGCAACGGATTTGCAGCAGTATTTACGGCCGCAAATCCGTTGCGAAATCAGTTACAAACAAGTAACTGGCCGTTTTACATTGATTTTAATGGGAAATACGTGTCGTCGTTCAGACGACACTTATTTCCGGTCCGGATTGCGGCCGCAATAACAATGTGCATGTCAATTATTTCCGGACGGATTCACCAACTATAATGAATGGGGATGTTCAATCCGTCGGGAAATCCGTTCCAAATACGTGCCACACTTAGTGGCACTTATTTGAAACTGATTTGCACCTGATTTCGGAACGTATTTACAATCGGCAATCCGACGTAAATACGTTCTGAAATAAGCCGTGTGAACATTGACTAACAGCTCTGTGACTGAGTTTCCAAACAGAACCTCCGATGCAGATGTGAACCAGGCCTAAAAGTGCCACATCTAATACAATCTCCATTTCCTTTTTTTCCTTTGCTATGATTTTTCAGTAAATTCAAATGACTCCA
The DNA here is from genome assembly GCA_025379985.1 of Phyllomedusa bahiana. NCBI lineage: Eukaryota > Metazoa > Chordata > Amphibia > Anura > Hylidae > Phyllomedusa > Phyllomedusa bahiana. The sequence continues at coordinate 5,379 of JAODAL010067045.1, forward strand.
TTCACACAAGTGTAGCCTATGTTATACATTTATTGCACCATAATTTTACACAATGTTGTGTAGTCATTAGACACAATTAGGAACATTTTTCCAAAGTAGTGAAAGGAAAGCAGAAATGTTATCCATATTATTCTCATTGTTGGCTAGTTGAAGCGTTTGATAAGTATTAGATATGCTTATTTTTCAGAAACATCACTATAATAACCTAACAAATACGACCCTTTTTTCTAATTTTAATCAACATTCTCCCCTAGTGACTGTCACTTACTAATTATCTGTGTTGGCCTCAGATCAGCTCCTCCAGAGATCATTGCATTCCATAGCAGTATCAGAAGAATAGAAATAACATTAGTTATAAGTACAGTTATTGATTTACAACGTAGAAACAGTCAACATAAGGTTTCATGAAATTTATTTTGCCTCCAACACAGGAAAAGAGAGAATGAAGAAGACGAAGGAATTAAGGAGCAAGAAAATGATGAAGAGGGAAGTAAAGAGAGGAGAAATCCCCAATTCAGACCATCCTATCAAATTCCACCTTAAGCAAATGTAACATTTCATATGTAGAACAGTTATCAATAATTGTGCTAAAAATATATTAAAGTATAGATAACTGACATGACCGTCTGTGTTTTTTTAAATCTGTGTTTAATCCTGCCTTAGCTTTAAAAGGTTAACTTAACCCCTAGTCAACATTTGATGTACTGGTATGCCCTAATGCCATTAAGGTTGTATGGAGCAGGCTTACACAGCTGACACCTGCTAACAGCAGGGAACAGAGACGACTCTTATTCCTGCTGTTTAACCCTTTAGATGCTGTGGTGGTCACAACTGTGGCATCTAAATGAACTCACTCTGATTGCCACCCCCCGCAACAAAGTTGTGGAGTGCTGACTGGTTGCCATGGCAGTTGGAAGCCTGATTAAGGCTTCCATAGCAGCCATGTAAATGCTTCTATTAATAAGAATAGTAATAGAATTGCCATCTTGGTACACCTTTCTGCATTATTTATATTGTTGAGAAAGGTGCACAAGTTATGTGCCCCTAGGGGTCAAGTACCGTAGGGGAACTGAATACAATTTTTTACAAATATAAAAAAAATACAAAATAATAAAAGTTCAAGTCACCCCCCTTTTTGCCATTTTACAAATAATTAAAAAAAAAGTTACACATAATTGGTATCATCACAGCTGTAAAAGTTCAATCTATTAAGATATAACATTATTTATTCCGTACACTGAACATCATAATAGGAAAAATTCCAAACACCAAAATTGTGTTTTTTTGGTCTTTTTATGTCCCTCAAAACTTGGAATAAAAAGTAAAAAAAGTCGCATAAATCTTAAAATGGTACTTACAAAAACTACACTGGAAAAACAGAAAAAAAAGAGTGCTTTTATGTTTTTAAAACATAAAGAAAACCCTACATATTTGGTATCACAGGAATTGTATCAACTTGCAAAATACATATAACAAATCATTTATTTCAAGAATTGAACACCATAAATACAAATACCCTGCAAACATGTTACAAGTAAGGTTTTTTTTTTACATTTAAACAACACTAGTCAAAGTCACCATTAAAAAGTACAACTTGTCTAGCAAAAAAAAAGTCCTCATATGTCTAAGTATATGGAAAAAAAAAGTGATGGCTTTTGGAAGGCGGGGAGGAAAAAAATGTAGAGCCATATTATGACCAAGTGGTAGAGCCATATTATTATGATCAACATTAACCTGTAAGGGCTTGTTCACACGGAGTTTTCACTCCGTGTTACAAGCGCTTTATCGATCCGTCTTGGGGTCCGCACTGTCGGTCCCCAAGACGGATCTAACAATTAGCAGTGAGATTATCACTGCTGTCTATGCTGAACACGGAGCGACGTTCACATGAGTGAACGCAGCTGCGTGTTTCAGTAGCGCAGCTCAGCTCCGTCTTGAAAAGAATTGACATGCAATTCTTTTCAAGACGGACCCGAGCTGCGCTTTTGAAACACGCAGCGGCGATCCCTCATGTGAACGCTCCGTGTTCAGCATAGACAGCAGTGATAATCTCACTGCTAATTGTTAGATCCGTCTTGGGGACCGACAGAGCGGACCCCAAGACGGATCCTAAAAGTACTTGTAACACGGAGTGTATACTCCGTGTGCACAAGCCCTAAGAAGAATAAAACTGAAAATATTGAACAATTCTGTGTATATTTTGAAAATAACATGCTGAGAAAAACTTTCTACTACCAATGAGATCGAGTCATTTTTTGTTTTCTGTGATGACTATAACTTGGGATCAGAGTAACAAGCTAAGAGCTCTTCCTAATATAAATTGTGCTGTAAAAGAGAGCCCAGGCAGGTCCACAGAGTCATTACAAGTGGCTTCTATTCCTTTATACATCATAGAAAGGCTAATCGAATGAAGAAAAGGTTTTCAATTTTTTCGGAGTTTTGCATGTTTCTTTTTTTCAGAAACTAAAAAACTTTTTTTCAGCTAAAATTGTGGGATTTCCATAACACAAAATGCTATATTAGTGAGAGTAGGGGTTGGCGATTACTTTGGCTATCGCCCTGGGGGGGCGATAGTCGATAGTCGCCCCCACCATCATAAGGTTTTTCGATAGCGTTTGTCGATCATCTCCGATGACCTTTAAAGTCTAGGGGAGAGCAACAACCCCTTCATTTTTACACCCAAACGGGGCTGGAGAAGCGGGAAATTTAACAGCCACAAAGTAAAATGGATACCTGCTACATCTTGGGGGCACAAAAACTTGGGTATAAAAACACAGAAAAAAAGTCAAAACACCATTCACAATCCCTGTCTTGTCCCAAACCGAAACCCCTTAAAACCCATCACAACCCACAAAAAAAAAAGGGCCAAAGAAAGCAGAAATTAAATTTGAACCAAAATTTTATTTAACGGAAAACATTAGAATTCCCTGTCCGGGAACGCAGCATCCCAAAAAAAAACCTGCATAATTCCACAGTTTAAAAAAGTCTGGAAGAAAAAATCTTTGAACCCCTTTTTATTTTGAACGGGAAACATTGAAAAACCCGGGGTCCGGGACCCAGCATGACCCTTAACCCCGGTCCGACCCAAAATTTTAAAAAAATTTGCCGAAAAAAGGAGTCTTTCAACCCCCCTTTTTAGTTGAATTTGGATATGACAAAACCTTTCCTGGCCCGCATATGACCATTAAAAAAGCCCTGACCCCCGAAAAAAAAGGGCCCGGGAAAAAAGGAGTCTTTCAACCACCTTTTTTTATTAAACCCTAGAAAATTGACTAAAAACCTGTCCGGCCCGGCATATACCATTAAACCTGTCGACCCCCAATTAAAAAGTGCCGGAAAAAACCCTTTCCCAAACCACCATTTTTATTTAAACGGGCCCAATACTGTCCCTTTCGGGCCACAGTAGACCTTTAAAACCCCTTGTGTGACCCCCATTAAAAAAGGCCGGGAAAAAGGAGTCTTTCAACCCCCTTTTTTAGTTGAACGGGAAACCATTGAAAAAACCCGGCCCCGGACCGAAAGCATGCCCCTTTAAACCTGTCTCCCCCAAAAATTTAAAAAAAGTCCCGGGAAAAAAGTAGCCCCTTTAAAACCACCTTTTTTAGTTGAACGGGACATTAACTATCCCCTTCCGGGGCTAAAAAGCATAAGCCCCAAACCTGCATGCCCCCCCCAGTTTTAAAAAAAAAGGGCCGGAAAAAAATGAGTTTTTCCCAACCACCATTTTAGTTTCATTGGACATTGACAAGAACTGCCCCGGGCCCCGCAGAAATACTTTTAAACCTTTTGGCCCCCCCCGGGAAAAAAAAAGTCCCGGGAAAAAGGGATTTCCCCCCCACCTTTTTAATTTGAACGGAAAATTGAAAAAACCTGGCCCCGGACCGCAGCATTGCCCCTTTAAACCTTCGGCCCCCCACAAAACAAAAAAAATTTCCCGGAAAAAGGGACCCTTTCCCAAACCACCATTTATTAACAGGCCCATTGACTATTACCTTTCTTGGCCGCATATTACCATTAAACCTGTCTGACCCCAATTAAAAATCCCCAAAAAAGTTTTTTAAACCCCATTTTATTTTCACTGACATAAACAAAACCCTGACCTGGGCCCCCCCACTTTTGCCCTTTAAAAACCCGTCCCCCCCCCCGATTAAAAGGTTGGCCGGGGAAAAAGGGAAATTTTTAAACCCACCATTTATTTTGAATTTGGACTTAAACTATACCGGTCCTGGACCGAAAGTAAACCTTTAAAAACCTGTCTAAACCCCCAATTAAAAAGTCCCGGGGAAAAAGGAGTCTTTCAACCCCCTTTTTTTATTTTCAATGGACAAAACGTCCCTCCCCGGGCCCCACAGTATACCATTAAACCTGCTGCCCCCCAAATTTAAAAAAAGTCCCCGGAAAAAGGAGTTTTTCCAAACCACCTTTTTAGTTGAACGGGAAAATTGACAAACCCTTCCTGGAAACCGCAGCATGACCCTTAAAACCTGTCTGACCCCAATTAAAAAGTCCGGAAAAAGATTTTTAAACCACCATTTTAGTTGAAGGGATTTTAAAATTTTCTATACCTGCCGGGCTACAGCTGAGCCCCAAACCGCATGACCCCCATTTTTAAAAAAATCCCGGGGAAAAAGGGGGTCTTTCAACCCCCATTTTATTTTCACGGCCCTTGACTAAAACTCCCTGGACCGCAGTATGACCAAAAACCGCCCTAAACCCCAAAAAAAAAAAATTCCCGGGAAAAAGGATTTTTTTCCCCAAACCCCCATTTTAGTTGAACGGGGACATTGACTATACCCTGTCCTGGGGCCCAAAATGACCCGGCCGGAGTTTTTTTGTCCACCCTGGACCCTTTTTTTAAACACTACTTAACCTCACAAAAACACCTTTTAAAATCTTTTTTTTTAGAGAAATTTAAAGCTCTCCTAAAGCCCCAAAAAGGGGGTAAAGGGGTCAGTCTGCCATCAGCCATCTTTAAAAACGGAGGTCCAGCTGCCGGGGCCCCGGGATTTTAAAGGGGGTGGGGGTGAGAGCCCGGGCTAGCGTCTGTCATCTATTAACACCAGGTTCACTCCGGGGCCGGATTACAGGGGTGGGGTGAGACCCGGGCGGGCGCCCATCTATTAACACCCAAAATTAAAATTTCCCTGATGACGCGCAACGAAAAATTCAAGCTGAAGCAAAATTCAGGTGCCCTTTTTCTTGGCTTTCCCTTTTTCTCATTTTACTCAACGTGCTGGGGGAAAAAAGGGTCTCTGTACTTTGTTCTCTGTCCGTGCTCCATACCCGTGTCCTCTGAATTTTAACCCCACTGGTTTAAATTTTCCCTTTTCCTCCATTTAAATTCAGAGGAATTTTTTTAACACTATTTGGGAAAATCAAGTTTTTTAATTTAATTCTAGAAAAAACATTTTTTAAAAAAGGATGGGAAACCCCACCATGTTTTTTGTTTCTCTTTTTTTTATTAAAATTAAATGGGTTTTCTCAAAAACAGGGGGTTTATAAACCCTTTTTTAAAAAATCTTGCAAAAAAAAATCATTTTGCAATATGTTTCCCTTTTAAAAGTGTCCCCACCAATTTCCCGGTTTTTGAAAAGCACCAAACACCCTTGAGCCCCCTCTTGACAAATTTTGAAGAAAAAAAAACTGTTAGAAAAAAATTTTTTTTTAAAGCCCCCTGTTTGTAAAAGCTGCTTTTTACAGCAAAAACCCCCAAAAATTTAAAACAGATCCATACCACTTTTGGCAATTTAAAACAAATGTCTGTTAAAACAAAATTTTTTTTTTAAAAAGGGCCTGTAGGGAAAACTGCATGTCACACAAAATCCCCCCAAAAATTCAAAGCTTGACCCCTTTACCCTTTGGGCAATTGTGAAAAAACAAAGGGCTTTTAAAAAAACATTTTTATAAAAGGAAACCCAAGAATATCTGCAAATTTACAGCAAAATCCCCCAAAAATTAAAAAAAATGAACCCGAAGGGCCCCATTGGGCAAATTTTGGGAAAACAAATGTCTATTAGAAACAACAAAAATTTTTTAAAAAGCCTGTAGTATTCGCATTACAAAGCACATACCCAAAAAATTTTTTTAAAAAATGACTTCCCCACCACTGGTTTAAAAAATTTTGGGAAAAAGAAAAAGGCCCCCTTAAAACCCCATTTCCTTTTCCCAAAACCCAAGATTATTTCTGAAACTCACACAACAAGACCCCAAAAAAAATTTTAAATAAAACTTCTCACCACCCGTTTAAAAATTTGGGGGGGGGGCAAAAAGACCCCCCAAAAACCCTTGACAATGCGAAAAAAATTTTAAAGATGAAGTGATTAAAAGGAAAATGGTTTTTTTCAAGAAACCTTTATTCTTTTTTCAGTCTCCCACAGCAAAACCCCCAAAATGAACTGTTGGGGAAATGGAAAAAAAAATTGCAGTAAGGGAAAAGATAAATTTTTTAAAAAAAAGTTTTTTAAAAGGGCCATTTCTGTTTTGGGGAGGGAAAAGTGAATAAACCAGCAAATAATCGTGACCTCGGGAATTGGGGGCCCCAACCCCAAAAAGATCCATGCCTGATTCATCTTGAAAGAAAGTCAAAAGATCCAAAATTATCTTTGAAAAAACCAGGCCGGGTTTTGTCTTAATGACCCCCTCCCGGGGGTGAAGGTCCCCCCTCAGATATACCCGGCGCTGGGGAGGGCAACCCCCCTATGGCGTGGGGAGCCAGCTCGGGGCCCTTCGTCCATTTTGGGATACCCAAATTTTATTGGGGCCGGAACAAAAAAAAAAACATCGGTTTGATACCAGATACCCCTGCACCATGACTTAAAACTGGTCTCTGGGTTTTATGTGTGCCCTGCCTTGCAAACTTTGGGGAGGGGTAAATAAAGATTGCCCCGAGGGCACCCAAAAGGTTCTGCCAAACCTGCCTGCTTTCTTTCTGCCGCTGGCTAACTTGGGCCCCCTACGGGTGGGCCCCGTCGCTGGGGTTGTTTTCCCCCGTGACTTTGAAGAACGGAAGGGGACGCAACCGAGTTTTCCATTATCCAAACAGGGAAGGGCTCCATTTTCCCGCATTTTACCTTTTATTTTTTGGGGGAAAGAAAGTGGAGTTTTTTTTTTTTGTATCCGGGGGCCCCGAGGTTGGCCACCCCCGTAACCCGTTTTTCATTTTGATGGGCCCTTTAAGCGAGGGTTTATGTTGGAGGGGAAAAGGGGCATTTCCCAAACACCAGTGAGAATGGGCCCCTTTATTTCCCAAAACCTCTGGGTTTGAGAGGCAAAATAGCAAACTGACCCTTTCCCCATCTTTCCCCCCTCCGCCTCAAATTCACGCCAAACCCCCTTTCCCAAGGGAAGGGGCTTTGGGAATATCGTGGGCTAGGGAAAACCTCCTCCTCCTCCCCCCCTCCTCCCCTCCTCCCCCGCGCCCCCCCGGGCAAAAAAAAAAGCCCCCCAAAAAACCCCCCGGGGCCCTACTTGCCTAATGATGCAAACCCGGGGAAACTGATTCCCACCCCTTGGGACAAACCTGGACCCTGAACCCCCTCCCCAAAAAACCCGATGAAATTTGAAAAATGGGCGGGGCCCTTTTGGGGTTTACGGAGAAAGGGCCCCAGTCCCCCAAAACTGTGTCGTATCCCCTTCCGCTGGCGGGCCTGTTGGGGTTTTAGAGTTCCAAAAGATCTTCCAAAAAATAAATCACCACAATCCAAAGCTGAAGGGGATTGTCCGCAAAGGAAACCCTTTTGGGGGGCTTCTTCCAAAAAAATGGCAAGGATGGGGCAAGCCTTTCACCTGCCCCCTCTCAGTGGCTCAACACCCCGGGTCCCACCGTTCTTACAGGGCCCTGGGGTCACTTCCCTAAAGGGGTAATGGCATTGCGCTGCGCCCAAACTCGGAGCAAAGGAGGGGGGGAATTCCAGCGTGTTGGGGCCCCGTCAAAAATGAACGGTTTTACGGGGGGGCCGACTTTACCGCAACCCCAGCCAGGGGGGACAAGCATGGGGGCGGGAAAGGGGGGGAAGTTGGGGAACCAAAACCTCGAGCCTTCTTCCCCAGGCAGTCCCGCCCGGGGACTCTTTTTAAAATTTCCCCGGGCCACCATTAAAGACATGGGGGCCAGGAAGGGGTGTGCTCCAGCCCCCCATCTTAAGGGCGGGCCCAAAAGATTTCCCCCAGTTTCGCATACCCCTTCCTGGCACAAGGTTCTTGTCACCCAGCCACGCTTTGGCCCCCATTCAAGGGGGCCGGACAGCTCCTACCTGGTGGGGGCCGGGCACCAACAATTAAATTTTAAACGGGTTTTTTTTTTCCCGGGGACGGGTGCCACCAGAGGGCCTTGGGGGAAAAACCCTGCCCCAACCCTTTCCCGCATTTTTAAGAGCGGTGCCGAGCCCCGGGAAACTCCGTCCCCCCCAGAACATCCACCCAGCTCACCCATGACTGTCCCCAGAGATAATAAGGGGGCCTTTTCCGGGCCCCTTAAATCCAAATTTTTCGGTGGTTTAATTGGACCTTTTCCCCGGCCACAGATGCAGACAAGCCTTGAAATTTTGGGTGACAAATGGCTGCCCAAAACAGGGAAAGGCTTTTCTGGGAAAGAAATGCCCGCCACATCTTTGGGATTGGGGGGAGCAAGGGCCCTGAAAGGGCGGAACCCTCTGTGTCCCCCCCAAAGGGGAAAAACATTTCCCAAACCAAAACCTGGCAATTCCCCACCTTCAGGCATTTGGCTTTTGGGTGGGGTTTTGGGTTTTAAAATAAATTTTTCGACTTTCCCCAAAACCGGAAGACAGAAGGGGGCTGCTAGACCGGCCCCCCGTACCCCGTGCAGGGCGCAAACTTGGGGGAAGGAGAAGGGGGAGGATGGGTCTCTGGGTGCTGGGGGTACTTGGGGGGACGGTGGGGGCGAACGGAGGCTTTACCCGATCAGACCTTTAGAGACATGGGGACTGAGGAACGCTTGGTTTGGGGGCGGAGGGGAGGAGGGGGAGACAAGGGGTACATTTGGTTTGGGGACCCCCCGTCGGTCTGGCCTTTTTTGGGCCAAGTATTGCCTCATTTTTAAATCATTTCCCCTGATGTTACTAACATGTTTTGGGGGTGGTTAACCCTTTAAGGTTTTTTGCCTCTACTTTTGCGTTTACGCAAAACGGCATTGACAAAAACTTGGTGAATCAGAGGCCCTTTCCCCAAAGAAGGCCCCGGCTTGAAAAGGTTCTGGGCCCCTTTTTGGGCGGCGAAAGCCAGGATTTGGGGGGTTTCGCTGGGCCGTGGCTTGGGGGAATCATATCAGCGGACTTTTGCGCCCCCTCGGGCCCTTTTTTTTCGGGGCCCCTATTTGGGCACTAACCCATTGGGCTTTCCCCCTCGTCCACTATGAAGTGCCGGGTACCCAAAAATTTTTGGGAAAAAACCACGATGGAATCCCAATGTCGTCATCATCCTCAAACACAACACAGGGAATTTGGGCACCCCGAAATTTCCTTCATCCCAAAACCCGGGGGGCTCAACAAGAGGGGTTTAACTTTTCCGACCGCCCAGGGTTAAATTTCCGATTGACCGGCTTACTTCTCCCCCTCTGATGGCATCATTTAAATGGGCGCAAAACATACTAAAACATCCTCTTGATCTTTTTAAAATGCCTTCTGACCCCAACCCGCATTTTTGTCATCAAAGAATCTTCCCGACAATTGGGGTTATCCACAGTGGTGGGGACACATTTTAAAATTTGGGGGTGCTTCATTTGGGCAGAAGCGAAAGAATGCTGATGACGAAATTTTGGCCCTGACTGGGGGACGAGGAGGTAAAAACCTAGATGCAGGTTGCATTAAAACCCCTGAAGGACAGATTGGGGACGATGTTTTGTTACTTAGATTAAAAGGCCCTGACCCAGGGGATGAAAGGCCCACGGTCCCTGCAACTGCATCCGCCATTGCGTTTTGTCGCCCGATTGGAAAGGGGCACCTTCTCTCGTACCTCTAAAACCCCCATGTGCTAACCCCCTCTTTGCTCGCCTTTTTTCCAAACCTTCATTTTGCCTTCCCTGTTTTAAAAATTTTAAAAAATTTTAGAAGGTAAAGGAATATGTTTTTTTGGGAAAATCTCTTTTAAAAAATGGCAAATCACAGCTTCTCAAAAACCCCTAATCAAAACAAAATTGCCCGGATTCAAAATTTAAAATCCAAGGGGTTTTAAACAACAAAACTGGACTGGGGGAAAAGTTCCCAAAAAAAACGTAACTGGTTTTGGTTTTTTGTAAAAATACAAAGGGAAAAATTTTTTCAAACCCTTTTAATTCCCTTGTGACTAAAAGAATTGCTTTTTTTTAAGATTTATGTGGGGCTTTGTAAAAGAACAAAGCGGGGGCGCAAAAAGTCAAAAAACACGTATCTGTTAATTTTTTGTATAATGCAAAGGGTTTTTTTTCACCTTTCAAAAATTTAACCCGTGGTGACTATAAAAATTTCTGGGTTTTTAAAATTTTTCGGGATGCTGCGTCAATGAAAAAAAGCTGGGTGGGGGAAAAATCAAAAAACACGTATTTTGTTTTTGTTTTCGTATGAACAAAACCCCAAAATTTTTTTCACCTTTCAATTCCCTGTGGTGACTATAGAATTGCTGTTTTAAGATTTACTTTGGGTGGCGTCAATTTAACAAAGCTTGTGCCAAAAGTCAAAAAAACACAAAAAAGTTAATTTTTCCCAATAATTTCAAAGGTATTTTTTGCACCCTTTTAATTTAAACCCGTGGGGGCTATAGAATTGCTGTTTTAAATTTTAAAGTGGTGCTTCCCTCAATGGGAAAAAAGCTGGGGGTGCCAAAAAATCAAAAAAAAACGAAACTTATATGTTTTTTATATAATACACGGTTTTTTGCACCTTTCCAAAAAAGCCCGTGGGGGACTAAAAGAAATTCTGTTTTAAAAATTTACTGGATCTGCGTCAAAGAACAAAACTGGGGGGCGCAAAAGGGCAAAAAAAACGTTCTTTTATGTTTTCGAAAAAACACAGTATTTTTGCAAACCTTTTTAATTTACCTTGGGGTGACTAAGAATGCTTTTTTTTTTTTAAGATTTACGGGATGCGCGTCAATGAACAAAGCTGGGGGCCCAAAAGTCAAAAAACCCCGTATTTTGTTATGTTTTCGAAAGAACACGGAAAATTTTTGGGAACAAACAACCTGGCGACTACAAATTGCTTTATTTTAATTTAACTACAAGGTGGGTATATCAACACAGGGGGGGTAAAATTAAAATGAACACCTATCGAAAGTAAACGAAAAAATAAAAGTGGATTTTTTAAAACTAAAAAAGAACCTGCAGTTTTCTAAAATGAAGGTTTTATCCAAAAAAAGTTCAGGGGTGCCCCAAAAACCAGGAAATATTTTTAATAGCAAACTGTTAATAAAAAAATATTGCAGTGCCCCTGTCCCCACAAAATCCCTTGGGGAAATTTTTCAAGTGTACTTTAAAAGATAACTTTTCCCGTGTTCGCCCTGGCCCCCCCCCCGCCCCCCCACCGTGACTTTAAAAAGGTAGATGCTGCCTTTTTAAAATTTTTCTAGCAAAATACATAAAATCTTCAAAACACTAATATAACTAAATTGGAAAGGTCACAGCTCATAGTAGAGGTTTTTTCTGTGCAGAAATAAACCCAAATTTTTTGCTGAGCTTTTGGGCCACAAGGGAGAGCGCACGTCCTAATTTCCCATAGACGCTGAAACCCTAAGGGTGAACAGGAAAAAGCGTTTTTAAATTTAAAAAGAGGTTTATGTGATTTTTTTCCCGCCAATCGCAAAAACCCCCCCCATCCCAAATCATTTACTCGCCCCCACATCTCCCCCCTGCCTATTCTGAATCCCGGAAATTTTCTGGGCCCCAAAAAATTAAAAGGAAGCGCCGAAAATGGGGCGATCTTTAATAATGGGGCACGATTTTTAAAAATTTTCCCCATGAAACAAAAATTTTTTTTTACCATAAAAACCTTTTCCCATTTCAACTTTGGGCATAAAAAACGCTCAAAAACTAGTGGGGACTAAAAAAAAAAGCAGTATTCACATTTAAGGCAAGGTGCCTCAATGAACAAAACTGTAGTGCGCCAAAAATGAAAA
>JAODAL010067046.1:0-17479 GCA_025379985.1 Phyllomedusa bahiana
AAAGGGTTATTTTTTTGGCACCTTTAAATTTTCACCTGTGGTAAAAATATAAAATTTGCTTTTTTTAAAAATTTACAAGATGCTGCAAAAATAAAACAGGAGGGGTGCGCAAAAGTCAAAAAACACGTAACTTTTTGTTTTAAATATAATAAAGGGTATTTTTTGAAACCTTTCAATTCCCCTGGGGGTAATATAGAATTGCTGTTTTAAGTTTTAACATGAGGCTGCTTAAAGGAACAGTGAATGGGTGCGAAAAAGTCAAAAAACACGAAACTTTTTATGTTTTGATATAAAAAACCCGGTATTTTTTGCCCCTTTAAAATTCACCTGTGGTGAATATAAAATTGCTTTTTTAAAAAATTTACGTAGACCCCTGCGTCAATGAACTGCGGGGTGCCGCAAAATTTCAAAAAAAAAACGTAACTGTTATTTTTGAAATAAAAAACTTTTTTTTTTTGCCCCTTTTAAATTCACCGGGTTGGTAAATTTATAGAATTGCTTTTTTTTAAGTTTTAACGTAGATCTGCGTCAATAAAACAGTGCTGGGTCGAAAAAAGTCAAAAAACATAATGTGATTTTTTCAAAATGTTTACACGGTATTTTTGGCAACAAACAACCTTTGCTGACTACAAGATTGCGGGTTTTTGTAATTTAAGGGGAAAGGGTGGATAAACAACAGTCACAGGTGTAAGGGGAAAAATTTAAAACACCAATCTAAAAATGTATACTAAATTAATAAAAGGGGAGTTTTCACCCCTAAAAAAAGAAAAAAAAAAACCCCCCTGTTTTTAAACTAAAATGATGTTTTTTCCAATATTTTTTTTCAGGCTGCCCAATATCCGGGAAATTTTCAATAGCAAACTGTTTAAAAAAAAAAGATATTCCCCTAAAAGTCACACTAAGTCTTTGGGGAACTTTATCCAGTGTTCTTTATAGATAGAGCTTGTCCCGTGTTCGCCCGCAGGGCCCCCCCCCCCCCCCCTCCCACCGCCGTGAATTTAAAGTGGTAATTCGGGTTTTAAAAATTTTCTAGCTAAATACATAAAATTTCAAATCCCAAACTAACTAAATTGGGAAAGGAAACACAGCTAATGAAAAGGTTTCCCCTGTGCCGAAATAGACTAATTTCGCTAGCTTTTTTGGCCACAGGCAAACCAGGGCCCATCCCTATTAGACGCTGAGAGACACTGAGGCCGAAACAGGGAAAAACTGTTCATTAAAACGAGGTCCCGTGATTTTTCCAGCCCCTCGCAACCATACCAACCCAGTCAAGACTCGCACACACATCTCACCCTTTCTCTAATTTTGTTTAAACTGATTTGCCCGGCCGCCAAAAATTTCAGGAAAACGCCGAAAAAGGCGGGATCTTTAAAAGATGATGCACGATTTTTAAACCTTTAAATTTTCGCAAAATTTTTGGGAAAATTTTGATCCACCATAAAAAAATTGCCGATTTCAACTTTGTCGATAAAAAACACTCAACACTACTCCAGAAGGCTGGATTTAGGACCTGTTGACCCGGCATCTGAAGATGGGTAGCGTACCGCTAGTGCCCTTAATGCCTTACCTGAGTTATGATGTCCTAATGGAAGCCATGTCCAGATTCCACCTACCATACTACAAACAGCTACCACAGGGACTTTTGGTCTAAGGTCTGTCGAAGTTGGACTACTAGCCGGTACCTGCCGTGTCATTTGTCTCAGGAGGAGCCGCTCTCCCCTGTTTACCACAATACCCTTTGGAAGTCTGGACAGGAAAGAGGCCTGAGACTCAGATCCAGACCTTACTAAACGCTGGTGTCCTACTATCCTGTACATCACCATGTAACAGCCTTCTTTCCAGTCAAGGAGCAGAGAAAGAACGGTGAGCCCAAAAGTACAGCTGTGCAAGATTTAGAGCAGTCAATGTCAGCCACCATATTAGAAACTCAGTGGTTCCCCCAACCCGAACCACCTTGTTGTCCATGATGCTCCTGCTTGCTTCCTGCCTTCACAGTTGTGGATCTTGCCATTGGCTCGTCTCTTCAGCGTCCCTCTTCATGAAGCCAGCAATACAGGTTTGCCTTCACCTTCCCAAGGCTCCCAGCTCACCTGGACCAGAACACCCCAAGGAGGCCCAGAACACGTCCTAATCAATTCACTCAAGCTAATCGGGTTTCCTTACAAAACCTGGATAACGCCACCCGCTGTTGCTTCTTCAGTTTGTGGATGAACTTACTCCTGGGAGGAACCCTGAGGTCATGGAAGCTGAATCATTTCCCTACTCCAACATCTCCACAAACTCAATTGCAAGGTGTCTAAAGATAAAACTACAGTGGTGTAAGCAAAGTTATCTTCCTAGGTCATTGCATTGCCCAGGACTAGACATCTGAACAGAAGACCGAGGTCCTTGCATAAAACAAACCTGAAGTACCCAGAGACTCAGACCAACTCCAGTCATTTTTATGTCTGTCACCACTGTACGACAATGGATATGGAAGCATCAAGAATATGCAAAACCGCTCTATGATTGCATTAAAACCGGAGGGCCCACGTTCGAGCCGCCCCAACCAGCAATCTACGAACAACGAATGCATGCTTGCGGCTCTACAGCCAGTGTCTCAAAGCTCCAACTTCTTGGCCTTCCAGATACAACCATCCTTTCAACCTAATTGTTTCGGAGGTCAGATGGACACGCCCTATGGAAGTCACTTACTCAAGACCCTGCTGGGAACAAGCCCCTTGGATACTATTCAGCACGTTGGATCCAGTTGCTTCGTACGCGCCAACTGCTTGAAGGCTGTACATTGCCGCACAGTTTTACTGGATAAGGACGCAGACATCGTCCTGGGACATGATGTTATTATTCAGGCCCCATGAACCTTGCTGACTATCCTACAGCAGACATTACCGAAGTATGACTCATCAGCGCCATCTACGCTTACAGTGCTCTTTACAGTGCCTCCAATGTGTCTTTCAAACGGTGCACTGTTTGAATCAGCACTCTTCTTCCACGACGCAGGGGGCAAAGATGATGAAGTGATGACAGAGAAGGAAAGATAAAGGACATGATTGCCTTAACTACTGGCAGAAGAAATCACATCCAAGCTACAGTGGTGACTGAAGAAATTCCCCAAGCGGATCTCAACATATGGACAGGTGGTTCAAAGATATGCTACTGAAGACGGGACTATTCATACCGGATTTGCAATCACCACAGACGGGGAGCGGGGGTGGAGAGGGGGGGTGGTGGGGGGGGGGGGGGGGGGGGGGGGGGGGGGGGGGCCCCCCCCCCCCATTTGGGGGGGGGGGGGGGGGAGGAAAATCCTTCTGGCCGACAGCACTGCCCCCGCACTTTTCAGCTCAAGTTGCAGAACTACAAAGCTCTGGAAGAGGCCTGCAAAATGGCTTATTGAAAGGCAAGACTGCAAATATATGGACTGACTCCAGATATGCTCTTCCGGCATTGCCCACGATTTTGGACTAACCTGGAAGATAGAGGATTCATCACAGCAGAAGGAACCCCTGTGAAGCATGCAGTGCAAATCAAGTTCCCTGCTGTCGCCCTTGACTGGCCAACCAAGGTAGCAATCCTGAAAGTCAAGGCTCATGGTAAAGTGAAAGCTAGGGAAGCCAGAGAGAACCATACTGAGACCAGCATCCAAGGACAGCGGCCCTAGGCGCCGTGTCATCCATGTGGCTGGATCAGAAGCTGCTCCTATTATGGCGATTACGAAGCTCAAAAAGAAGAGGTTTATCAAGATCAGGAACTGACCACACCGGCTGAAGACTGGAACCAGGAATGGCACGAGACCGGTTGGTTGAAGAACAAAACACCTGCGCCCTGCCACGGGAGAAACCAACAATGGAAAAGGGAATGGAGACCACTGTGCAGGAACAATTATGGAAGTACAAATGACTTGTTTGCCTCCCTAGGGAATGTACCCTGTATTGCGGCATGGGCCATGCGGGCCATCACAGAGGAAAGCACCAAGCCCTGGCCTGTGTGCAGAAGCTGTACTATGCCCCTGGTAGCTCAATTATTGCATCATACAATCACGCCTGTTCGGTCTGTGCCACTGCATCCCATCTCTACAGCTCAAGTTCCCATGCAGCCCTTGGCGAAGCCAGAAGATCCGTTCAAAGGCATCCAAGTGGACCACATCAGATGCCCAAAGAGTGCGAAATACGAATCTGTCCTTAGTGACAGTGGACGATGTTTTCAGGATAGCCAGAAAGCATACCCAGTGGACCAACATGACCTTCCAAGTAACAGGCAAAGAAGTTGATTACTAAAATGGCTTGTCGATTGGGAATCCCTCAGGTGATCGAGTCAGACCAGGGTAGCATTTTTTTCCTCGGTTTTTCGAGAGTTATGGAAACATGTTAGGGGTAGATTTGGGCCCCACACACCGTACCATCCCAAAAGTTCAGCGAAAGTAGAAGAATAATGGTACGCTGAAGAACCAAAACTCTTGAAAAATGACCAGTGATTCCCATTACCTTGGTCAGAAACTCTCCCAATTGTACTCTTACCCTATCAGAACACTCCACAGGGAAAACATGGCCTGACCCCCTTTGAAATTCTGTTTGGTAAACCTCCCCCAGTGTTTCAAACAGAGAACAGGAGTTGAGCAAGAGTAGAGATAAAACTGTTCAATTTGTGATTGATTGTCTAAAGAATTGACTAATTTGCATGCAACAGTTTCTGTTTATTCCGAATCACAGGTGACATAGTGGCATGATTTCAAGCCAGGCGCCCCCCCCCCCCCCCGCCCCCCCCCCCCCCGGCGACGAGTGTATGTAAAGAGACATATTGAGGAATTGCCTTGAAACCCAGCTTCGACGGTCATTCCTGTGATTCTGGTCACACCCACGGCGGTGAAGTTGGAAGGAAAAATCCACCTGGATCCACGCCTCTCACTGCAAAGGGGACCCACCACTAGATGATGCTCTTGTATATCCTTGCGTTTGTGTTGGATTCGGGAGGGAGTAAAGAGGGGAGCACCATATTTTGGGTGGACCAAAGCCGAACAGTTCAGACTTTCTCATTCGATTTCTGTGAACGTTTTTGCCCCAGACCCCGGTTTGTAAGATGGGTCCCGAGACCCGATAGAGAAGGCTTACAAACAGAGGGAAATTCTTTTTTTTATGTGTGACCCACCCAGGATAAAAATTGCTAGATACTGGTCCGCTGTGGGATGGAATACAGGTGAAGGACTGGGGCTATAAACATACGCGTGCAGGGACCGTACAGGATAAAACCGGGAGATGCCTTGTTAGACGGTGATGCTAACTGGGGCACCAATCCACGTTGGGGTTAGTGGTTGCGCTCCAGAAGATGTTACCCTCTTCTTGAACATTGAGAACCCAGCTTATGGATAGATCTGGGTGACTACGTCCTGGGGGCATTTACGGAGCTATAAATTCCACCCCCTAGGCCTCATAGAACTTAAAGATGCTGTAGGAAAACACCACAGCGACCCCACTGTCCCCAAACGGAGCTTAGATCTTCATCAGCTGTAGCAGCTGGTTCCCTATCCCTAATATACGATGGGGAGTGTCTTCTCCATCGAGACACAGACATCCCCCAGAAAGAATTGTGGTTAGAATGGGTCAAATACCACTGTTAGGCCCACAATCTGACTGTAGGCTGTATGCTTGTGTGGAGCCAACCCGCACCTGAGACCCACCCATACCACATAGTAGATTAAACTAATGCAGGACTGTGTTTTCAACTACTACAGAACAAAATGAGACAGGATGTGAAGATTTAAAAACCCTTTTAAGTTTCAAACCCAAGGTACGCCCTCCAGGACAGGTGATGGTATTACCCGGCAGGTACACTTGCTTTTCCCTAATGATACCAGTCCAAAGACCTCTCTTGGAATCTTCTCAGAAGGATTTTGTCAGGAAAATCTGACTCAGGTGAATCTTAACCACACAGGAACTCTTTTATGATGTCTTTGGTTGTGTGGTGACGGGGAAATTGAGAAAGCCGTCTACCAGCACAGTGGAAGGGTCAGTTGTTGCCCTTGTGAAGCTTTCAAATGCCTTATAAGCATACCCTTGGGATCCTGACCTCACAGTGAAGCCTCCAGAAGAAAGAGAAAGGTAGTACAAGCTCTACTCTGATGGGACTCCAATGTTTACATTGATGGCCATAGGGTCCCTAGGGGGGTGCCAGAAACAGTTTAAAGCCAAGGACCAGAAAGCAGAGGGTTTGCCTCTTTATTCACAGGTCCAAATTAACAAAATGGTGATTGAATTTAATTTATTTTCTTATAAACCAACCGAGTTTGTCAATTACAGCAGAGTCGGTTTCCCAAGGTGTCTATGAGGGTTAGGCCCCAATACCAGAATGACCCTACAGAACATCGGCATAGATATGGTTTTAGCCAAGAAAAGGTGGAGTTTGTGGTATGGTAGGAGAAGAATGGTGTGTACTTACTCCTGGACAAAACAGGGTGAATGGGAGATTCCCATTGCCCTGGGTAACGATCAGAAATTTATCGAAAGAACTTAAGGCGAATTCAGGGAGGATCCTACCTGGGCTAATTGTTGGGGATTGGATTAGACTGGAGGGTGGAATGCAATGGTTACAACAGATTGGCACAATTCTGCTGGTTATTCGGTGTTTTGCTGTTTGTTCTTTGCTGTTGGGGTTCCCTCTATAAAAATCTACTAGCAAAATAGCTTCTGGAGGAACCGGTGGTATGTTTCTAATGCAAGAACCTAGGAACCCTCGGATGCATGAAAAAGTTAAAGTATTCCCCTATATCAAGTAAAGGAAATGCAACATGGATGAATCAATAATCTGGGTCAGAACGGGAGACCTACATCGAAAGGTAGGTTTGTAAGAGGAAGGACAGGGAGTTGCTTGATAGAATGGCTCTCTGCGAATCTCGAAGAAATCCCCACCCCATCCCACATGGTGTGAAGAATGTCCTCAGGATAAATCTATGTAAATTAGAGTTTGAGTATAGGGAAGCTAGCATTTTAGGGGGGAATGTGAAGGTTAATGCTAATATGTGTCCATGTGTGCAGCAATAGCTAAAGTTTGTTTATAGAATATACCAAGCTTTCCTCCATATAGGACCATACAGATATCCATATATCCCTTTGAGGACGATAGTCTGTGCAGATTGAGGCAGTCAAGATTAAACAGCGATTCCACATACACATCCGCGTCAACAAGCAACTGGAGTTTCGATACATGTCCTAAGAGCATTGGTGGTACAACCAGAAAACTTCATCTGCCCGGCACTACTTTGAAACCATCAAGAACTGTCCCACTGCACATGCGCCCACGCCCCTTTTTCTACTCGCATAGATATGTGCTGAAGTAGGAGTAGTGCATGGATAAGATTGAAACAGAACAACGTGTCTCGGGGACTCTTCTCTTTCACTGGCCGGGCCCGTGCCACTCAGACATTGATATGGAGTACCGGAAGTGGGAACAGGAGACCCCTTGTCGCTTTACGACCCCGACAGAACAATATAATAATAATATAAACCACACAATAATATGCTATATTCACAGCAGCTTCTCAGCATGGCAGCTTCAGAATAATAAAGTCATAATGAAGAGTAAAACACAACAGTGCGAAGGATATATGAGCCCCACAACTTAGTGGCAGTCTTTCAAGCAGGATAACACATAGACACAAATAAAATTATTTAAATCTTTAATTTTATTTAATAAGGTTCTTGTACAATTTGATAAGTAGCTCTTGCCTCAGAGAAGTCTCATTTAGCAAATCCTACTGTATAGAATGTGTTCCAGGTACTGGCTGTTAGAGAGAGTATCCTTTTTGTGAGGTACTTGAGGGTGTACAGTTTAGGGGGAAGTGTAGTGTTTTTGTCCCTCCTATTTCAGGTGGTCCTTTTCATCGTTGTTTTCTTAATTATTACTATTAAAAGGTATGTTTTAAAGAATAGATTCTTGTTTGGTAATTAGAGAGAGTACCAACAAACTATTGTACATTGGCCAGGACATTTAGACAGTGTAACAAACAACATTTTTTTGCCTGGGCTATGCAAAGTTTAGCTGTAGCTGTCTTTAACATGTCAATTAGAGATGGGCGAATTTCTCAAAATTTCGATTCGGTCACTTCGCCGAATTTTCCGACAAATTTGTTTTGGTGCGAATTGCTTTAGGGCGAATCGCATTAAAAACAGCATATTTCCAGCTGACAGAGCTGCAGGGTTCTGTAGAACGTTGTGCCATGCTTAAATATGCATAGGAGCTGGTATGGTCTTCTACAATGTTGTGTTTTAGTATGACACGCATATGACTGCCACTGCTCTTAGAATCGCTTCACTATAAAATTCCCTGGGCACTTAAGAGGGCAAAACTGTTGCTGCGGCGGCTGGATGGACTACCACATCTGAGCCACATTTCACCAGGCCACGGATGTGACGTGCCTGTGTTGGACCAGGGCCGTGGTGCCAACGTTAGCTCCCTGGCCACGCTTCACTTTCTGCCACAGATTCTACATATACCCAATTCGGCTCCTCCGGTGTCTTAGCAAAGAATGCCACACCGCGTGTAGTGATTTTACCGCAACGCTCCGCACTGTGATACATACGCCGCTGCCTCGCTGAGCCCTGTGCCGCGACTTTCTTGGACCTGCGAAGGGGTTTTTCTACCCTGTGGCCGCTTGGTCCTGACCTCACATGCCTGCATACCCTGCCCGACTCCGGCACAACCCCATTGCTTGCTGCGCTGCTGCCTGACGCGCAAGCTGACGCCCTCTTTTTCTGACGATGATGAACCCCTTGCTTCACCCTGCTCCCAAGTGCGGCCGGCTAAAACATCATCGATTTGTTTTTCATCGTCACTGCTGTCCTCATCACCGTTCTTGAATGCAAAAGCTGACCCACACAACATGCCACTCTCCATCTCTATACTTTGCCAATTATAAGCAAAGAATAAAGTCTTCACGGCACTCACCAGAAGTCGGGTTAAGTCGGGTTAAAATCCATTTTTATTCGGCATCTTGTGGCAACATAGGGCGTATGGGAGTACAAGAAAGCTCACGCAGGGCAACAGACAGGCCTGTCTGTTGCTCCTGTGTGAGTTTTCTTGTACTCCCTTACGCCCTATGTTGCCACAAAAATGCCGAATAAAAATGGATTTTAACCCGACTTAACCCGACTTCTGGTGAGTGCCGTGAAGACTTTATTCTTTGCTTATATTTGCCATTATAAGAGACTTCTCTTTTTTGATTCACTGAGCACCACATACGGGAAGCTACAAATAGAGAAGTGTTTGCATGCAGCTTTAGAACCCATTGGTTTTCAAAGCACATTGCAGAGTGGTGCCGAAGTGTTAACTCATAATTCCGGGATCTATACTTGCCGCCTACTGCAAGAAGCAGGGATATTGGCCGCATTCTTCGCTGCCAAGTAGCTGCTGACTGTCCTCCTCATCCTCGCTGTATAGTGGCACTGAACCCAGACCACATAGTAGATCTCTGGCTGAGGGAACCGGATGGGACAGAGGCGGGCTGAGGACAGGTGAGGGCCGCTGACCCGCTCCCGGGGCCCTGCCAGCTAAAGGGTTTTGTTTGGACGTTCCCACCGATCTTGGCTGGGGGTTTTCAGATGTCATCTGGGAGGAAGTGGATGACCTAGTCAACCAATCAAGAACCATTCGGTTGCTGAACAACAAAAACGGCCGCTAGATGACAGCGGGAGGGTTTTGGCCCCACCGAGTGACCCCTGCTGCGACGTCTCCTTGCTGTGCTGGGGACCTGGGCCGCTCCAGGAATGGTTTGTGCCTGCCACTCGCAGGTGAAGAGCCTGCCACCTCTTAGTCTGACATACTGTTTGTTCTAAAATGTACAGACACTGTTTGATGAAGATATCTGCATATGATAAATACACACCCTGTATTTGACTCCAAATGAACCCACTAACAAGCTTGGGTAACCCTTGGATATAAATTGCGCTCCACAAATGGGCAGGAAAAATTTACTTGTATGTGCCGTTTAAAAACACTGTGTATTTTACTGAATATAAAAGCACAAACAGGCTTAATTAACCTTCGGATAAAAATTATGCTACAGGCAAAATTTCTTCTTTGGCGGTGAAAAAGATAGTTTCTTTTACTAAGCACAACTGCAGAAAAAATACTTAGTTAACCCTTAGATGTAAATTGCGCAAAAGAAATGTGCTGCCAACAATTACCAGCTTTGTAGCGTATTAAAACGGCGTGTATTTTACGGAACACAGCAACAGAAAAACTTGTAATTAACCTTCGGATATGAATTATGCTACAGGCAAAATTTCTTTTTTGGCGGTGAAAAGGAACGTTTCTTTTAGGAACCACAACAGCAGAACAACGCTTAATTAACCCCTGGATCTAAATTGTGCAAAATAAATGAGCAACCAAAAATTAAGTGGTATTTGGATTGTAAAAACGCTGTTTCTTTAACTGAATACAACAGGAACAGGCTTAGATAACCCTTTGATATTCTATGTGCTCAAGAACTGAGCAGATAGCATTAAAATGTATATGCAACTGCATTGGACGCACACTGGACTTCAGTTCCAATACCCCACAAAATCAGAATTAGAACGTAAGAGAAGCAGTCTCTGAGACAAGCAGTGACACCCCCCAAAAATCGTCTTTGATTGGCTTCATCTCTGCACATGTCATGTAGGCTACGCCTTTCTTTCTCCCAGACTTCTTTGCCCCATGCAACGCCATGTGCTCGCAGCCATTTTATCAATCAAAAACACGCTTCGTTCCCACGAATCACCCCAAACTTCGACTTTGTTCAGAATCGAAGTTTTCCTGAAATTCTAAATGAATTCCACTTCGTTAGAATCAATTCGCCCATCTCTAATGTCAATACTCCTAAAATGTCTGCTTTAGCAAATAATCCACATGATAACTCTGGAGCTTCTTTTCACAGAACTCTGCATTGTGTTGTTTCTCTGTTAGGGTATGTTCACACGGCTTATTTTGAGGCGTAATTGCAGGCGTATTTTGCTGCGTATTGCGCTTAATACGCCGCAATTACAGTAATCCATAGTTCTTATAGAAAGCTATGGATTACGCCTCATCCCCCCGCGCGTACAATACGATCAATAAAGTAATGCATGTCAAAGGGGCCAGCGAGCTGCCGCCCCCCGTTCTTCGGGAGTACGCGCTGATCAGTGCGACTCCCAAATCACCTGGCATATTGTGGTGCGTACTGTACGTGCCGCAATTACGCCATGTGAACATAGCCTTAGTGCTTCTGGAAATGTATGCATAGTGTAAGGGGTTATACTTGTGTTGGGTTGTTAACAGTAGTGTATTGCCATGGAAAACCAGTGAATAGGGTGGCCAGGTTATGGCACGGGACCAGTTAATAGTTCAGCCAGGCAGTTTGGGCCTGTGTGAGTAGTGTGCTGTGAGTCAGGAGGAGCTGGGCAGTCAATCAGCAAGCTCGAGGGGTGGAGCTGGGCTGAGGAGAAGGGGGGCCAGTTTGTGCAGAGGGGGAAGCTGCAGTTGGTGACAGTTAGGCTATGTTCACAGGGCTTAATTGCTGGACATATTTCGGCCCGCAATTACGGCGTGTTTACGGGGGCGGGGGAGGAGGGGGCGGCAGCCCGCCGGACCCATAACATTCATTATTCTCGGCGCATATACGAGGAGACGTAATCCATAGTTCTTTATGAGAACTGTGGAGTACGTAATGAAACTGGACATATTTACAGCCTGTTAATTCGCGAGACGCGCTACGGCACGAAATTAATGGGCTGAAATACGTCCCAGAATAAGCTGTGTGAACATTGCCTTAGGGTATGTTCACATATTTAACCGCGTATATCGCAGCGCATTTTGCCGCGTATTGCGCTTAATACACGGCGAAATGCGTGCTGCAAGTACAGTAATTCATAGCTTTCATAGAGAGATATGAATTACACGTCGTCCCCCCGTGCGTACAATACTATCGCAGTGTACGTGTGGGGGGAGAATTGACATGTTAATTGTTAGCGGCAAATATGTGCCGCTGACAATGCACGCCTATAGGGTCTATAGGGCCCCCCCGTGCTTTGAAATTACATGCGTGGTTCCAAAACACCGACGTATTGCGGCGCGTATTATACGCGCCACAATAAGCCATGTAAACATACCCTTAGGGGCCGTTCACACGCCGTTTTTGAATCCAATTTGGATCCATGTTGGAGATCTTTGGAAAATCGCATCCAAAAAAGTATTGGCGATCAGATCTTAAATGGATCCAACACGTATCCAATAGACAGCTGCGTGTTTGGGTGCGTGTTGGATGCAGCAGGATCACATCCTATAGTTTAAAATAGGGCTCCTGCTGTGTGTTTTGACTTGTCAATTCTTGGAACTGATCCGAAAGACGGATCCGAAAGACGCAGTGAGACACGCATCGGCGATCACTCATGTGAAACGCGATGCGAGTTTCATATTAAAAGCAAATAGTAAATCACATTGGCTATTTTATTAGAAGCGTGTTTGGGTCCGTTGGTGTCCAAATCCAAACATAGCATCTAATCCGTATAACAACCCCTAAGAGTCGTCCCAGTTGAGAGTCAGTCAGAGGAGAGAGAACAGATGAAAGGATAAGCGAGAAGTGTGCCCTCAGAGTTACATAGCCATGAGTGGGGAAGATATCATTGACTCCTCATCGGCAGAGAGCAAAAGATTGTCCTTGTAAATATAAGTTGAAATTTAAAAAAAGCAAAGAAAATCCAGAAGAGGCCGGAGAGAGGTCCCCACTCTAGAGTCAGTGAGTGTCCGGAGGAATGCATAGATACGGGGAACAGCGAGAAGTTCTGCAGCAGGCCTGAGCCATAGTGGTGGAAGCCACTGAGAGTGGTCAGGTAGAGCAGTGAGGCAGGCAAGAGGAGGACCCCTCGTTTAGCTGCGTGTGTGGATGCTGAAGCTGCTGGGTGCTGGGACACAAGCGCCTTGTATGTAATACAACAGCCACTAAGGACGAGAGTAAAAGCCTCATCGCTCCCAGAACAGTTGTTATGTCAATTGACTAATGCCGTTGCACCACAAGTATCAAACACTGCGCCTCTCCCACAATTCAAAAGAACTCTTAAGGGTGGTTTTCACAGATAACAGACGGACACTGCTTGGGTGCTGCCATTACACCATCCTGTCTGTTACACATGTATAAATTGACAAACGGGTGTTACCGGTTGATGCTTAGTCCTTGCACAGTCTGCCACTGTCCAATGAATGCTGAAAGTGGTACACTGTGCAGAGACATACCCCTTTGAAAACGTAAATGGTAACACTTAGCTTATTTCTGAGCAATTGTAATGATAAATGGTTAGTGATAACAATGGTAAAGATCAAAATAAAGCCATAGTTTATCATAAATTGTGATGGCATATCAATATAAGTGGTACAACTGGCAAATGCCACTCATTGTGTTGCTAACACACAGCTAGATCCTAGATCCCGTTAAAAATAGTTGAAATAACGTTCAATGTCAGCATATAAAGGTATGTTATCGGTCAGGTTTAGTTTAGCTACATCTGTATGCTTGTTTCAGATTCTGGAATATTTCAACCTAGTGTGAAAACCACCCTGATGTACGTTTCGAGTGAAACTTACATTGAGGTGGTTTTCACACTAGGGATAATAATAGCATTATGAAATGGTTTGTTTTTCATGTATTGTATTATTTAAGGAATTATAATATTATAATTAGAGATATGGCAAATGATTCTAACGAAGTGAAATTCGTTTAGAATTTCAGGAAAACATCGGTTTGTATCTGAACGAAGTCGAAGTATTAGGTACTTCGTGGTTGAACGAAGTGTGCTTTTGATTGATAAAATGGCTGCGATCACAGTGGTTACATGGGGCAAAGCACTCGTGGAGGAAGAAGGGCATAGCCTGCATGACATGATGCAGAGATTTAAGCCAATCAGAGACCGGCGTGGATTCTGTGACTCACCACACTATATAAGACCTGGCCGCGATGCTGGGGGAGCTCATACCCTCTCACTGTACTGATCATTAAGGTGCTGCCGCGTCTTGATTGTGATACTGTTACTGAAGAACTGATTTTTATACAGGCGATTTTTGTAGGGTGTCCCTCAGCTTGTCTACAGAGACTGCTTCTCTTAAAGTTCCTATTTTCTGATTTTTTGGGGTATTGGATCTGAAGTCTCAGTGTGCGTCCCACTGCTGCTGCTATACATTTTAATGCTATCTGCTCAACAGCCATTGAATATCCAAGGGGATCTAAGCCATTTCCTGTTATTCATTTACAAGAAACACGTTTTTAACAATACAAATACCACATCATTTTTGGCTGCACAATACTTTATGCGCAATTTACATCCAGGGTTAATTAAAGCATTGCTTTTCTGCTGTAGGAGACTCCAATAAACCGTCTATTTTCACCGCAAAAAATAAAATTTCCTGTAGCCAAATTCACCAAGTCGAAGAATTTAATTACAATTTTTTCTCTGTTGTTAAGCGGTAGAAACCCAATAGTAACACGCTACAAAGCTAGTAGTTTGGTGCTGCTCAATTCTTTTGCGCAATTTACATCCCAGGGTATAATTAAGCGTTGTTTTTATCCTGCGTGGTGACACAAGAAACCGTCTTTTTTCACTGCCAAAAATTAAAATTTTCCCTGTACCAAATTCACAAGCAAAGGTTAATTACAATTATTTTTCTCTTGTATGTGTAGCGTAGAATCACTCAATAGTAACACCCTACATAGCTAGTATCTTGTGGCTGCCCAATTACTTTGCGCAATTTACATCCAGGGGTTAATTAAGTGTTGTTTTTCTGCTTTGGTTAAACCAAGAAACCGTCTTTTTTACCGCCAAAAATAAATTTCCGACCAAAATTCACAAGCGAAGGTTAAATCCTAGTGTTGAGCGATTATTATCACGACGAAGTGAAATCGGCACAGTTTTTTTATGTGATCGAAATTTTTTAGATCATGCATAATTATAGGTTAAAATCTGTGCATCATCTATTAAGATCGGCCATATTCGGCGCTTCCTGTTATTTTTGAGCGCCAGCAAATTCAGCTTACAGAATAGATGCAGGGTGAGATGTGTGTGCGAACGACATTACTGTGATGTGTATGGTTGCGAATGGCTTGGAAAAATCACATGACCTCATTTTTACATAGAACAGCGTTTCCCTGTTCAGGCCTCAGTGTCTCTCAGCGTCCTCAGAGCAGAAGGACGTGCCGCTCTGCTTAGTTGTCCAAACAGCTCACGAAATTAATCTATTTCTTCCACAGAGAAACTCTACTGTTAGCTTTGATCCTTAACAATTTAGTTAGAATTAGAGATTGGAAGATTTTATGTAGTTAGGTAGAAGAATTTTAAATGATGCATCTACCGATGTAAAGTCCACGGGGAGCGAGGGTGAGCCCCCGCATGCGAACACAGACAAGCTCAAGAAAGAATACTGGATAAAGATCCACCAAGACTAGTGTAGACCATTGCACGCAATAGCTTTATTATAAACCGGATATCTTGACATATTTCCTGGATAATTGGGCACCAGAACTTATATTAGATACACATCTTTTCTAGTAATTGGCAGGTCTCTTTGTTTGGTAGTCAAAACTCCACTTAAATTATCAGTATACCATTTCAGATAATGGAGTTCATTTCAATTTTGCCATTCCACCTTTGTTCATATACCACTTGCAGTTAAAAATTAGAATCCAGCAATTTTGAATTCAGCACAGTTTGATAGGTGCCAAAAATAACTTGAAATTATCCGAATACATTACAATACGTGTTTTTTCGCACTTTGCCCAGTCCAGATTTTTGTTCATTGAGGCACCTTGCACTTAAATGTGAATGCAGCAAATTTTGTATGTCACCACAGGTGTAATTGAAAGTGTGCCCAAAATACCTTTTTATTATCCGAATACATTACAGATACGTGTTTTTTGGCACTTTTGCCCAGTCCAGATTGATGATAATCACCTTGCAGTTAAATTTGAATCCAGCAATTGTTGATACCACAGGTGGAATTGATAGTTGCAAAAAATCAACCTTTTATTATTATCCGTATACATTACAGATATCTGTTTTTTGCACTTATGGCCCAGTCCAGATTTGTTGATAGAGCCACCTTGCAGTTAAATTTGAATCCAGCAATTGTGTAGTCACCACAGGTGAATTGATAGGTGCCAAAAAATACCTTTTTATTATCCGAATACATTACATATACGTGTTTTTTTCACTTTGGCGCACTACAGCTTTGTTGATAGATCACTTGCAGTTAAATTGAATACAGCAATTTTGTAGTCACCACAGGTGAATTGATAGGTGCCAAAAAATACCTTTTATTATCCGAATACATTACAGATACGTGTTTTTTTTCACTTTGGCGCACACAAGCTTTGTTCATTGAGCACTTGCACTTAAATGTTGAATACTGCAATTTTGTAGTCACCACAGGTGAATTGATAGGTGCCAAAAAATACCTTTTATTATCCGAATACATTTCAGATACGTGTTTTTTTCACTTTGGCGCAGCCAGCTTTGTATATGATCTACTTTGCATTAAATTTGAATACCAGCAATTTTGGTAGTCACCACAGTGAATTAAGGTGCAAAATACCTTTAATTATCCGAATAAATTTCAGATACTGTTTTTTATTTTTGCCCAGCCAGTTTGTGATAGAACTTGCATTTAAAATTTTAAATCCAGCAATTTGTATTACCACGGGTAAAATTAAAGGGGCCCAAAAAATACTTTTTATCGAAACATTTCGAAGTGTTTTTTCACTTTGCCAGCCAGCTTTGTTGAAGATCATTTTTGCATTAATTTAATCCAGCAATTTTGTTTTTTTTTGAGGGATTTGAGAATAGCTGTGATTTGCCTCTTAAAAAGAATTTTCCAAAATCTCCAACCTTCCAAATTTTTTATAATTTCTGAACATGGAGCGAAGTTCAGGTGGTAAGCGAGCAAAGAGGGGGTAGGACATGGAGGTAGAGGTACGAGAGAAGGTGCGACAACACGCATGCCAGCGGATCGTCAGTTGCAGGACCGTCAGGCCTGTCATCGCTGGGTCAGGGCCCTGTGAATCTCAGTAACGAACAGCGTCGCCAATCTGTCCTTCAGTGGTTAATGCAACCTGCATCCAGCAGTCTTACCTCCTCGTCCTCCCAGTCACGCCACAAATGTCGTCATCAGCATCACCAGCATCCGTCCAACATGAAGCAGCCCAAATGTCAACTCGTGTACCCACCACTGTGATAATCCATTTTCTGAAGACCTCTTTGATGACAAAATGCGGTTGGGTCAGAAGGCATGTTAAAAGATCAAGAGGCCAAAGAGGATGATTTTCTCTGCTCTGACGCCCAGTTTTCTGATGCCATCAGAGAGGAAAGGAAGCCGGCAATCGGCAAAAATCCCGGCGGTCGGCAACGCCTTGCAGCCCTCTTGCTTGAGCCCCAGCTCCTGGATGCAGAATGTCGACGACGAAATCACCTGTTTTTGATTATAAAGAAAAGGGGCC